>JAQFZF010001721.1:0-13529 GCA_034695365.1 Enchytraeus norvegicus | reverse complement strand
TCGAGTAGAGTACGTAAAATCTTTTATATACAAATGGTTGGATGTTGGATTTACATTAGTGATGAACTCTTCACCTTTTTGTTTCAAATGACAAAGCATCTCAAAAGAAAGTGGTATGAAGGAATACTCTACTGACAAATTGATGTTTTGGACATTTGTAGTCATTGTAGTGCTCATTACTCTTTGGATATTGTTATTTTTATTTGTCATTGTGCTAAATTTCACTGCACAATGACCTGCATAAAGTATTTTATATATTTTTTCACTAGGCCTTCTTTCATATACATTTCAGATAACAGTCAAAAGTTTTTAGAAGATGGACGTGACAATCCTATTGAGGTTGGTTTTAAAAATCAATAACTATCAATCAACGAATCAATCAATCAACCAATGAGGATTCTACGTCCAGTTCCTCACTCAAAGGTGATGATAGGGTTATAGATCATATGTTGTGAAGCTTATTATCAAAATCATCGTAGCAGTGCACCCGGTTGAGCTATAAGATAAACATTATGATGTGGTCACTGCTAACTGTTAGACCGCAAAAATGACGTTAAATTCGGCTTGAGCTTTTAGGTTAGTTGATTTTAGCTTAAATGTATTCTGTAACAATATTACACAACATCAACATTGTTAGAAGCAGATATTGATTAAAGTTTTCATATGTAATAATGTTTGTGGCTTAATTGTCCTTATTGCTACCTTTCACTAAATCATTTATTTTCTTGTTTGTATCTTAAATTCAATTTTACACATGATGGACACCTATGATAAAGTCTAATGACGAACTTACTGTTTGTTCCGCGGCCTGATGGCAGCACCAGTTCCGGGTGAGCCGTGGGATTCGTACCCTGAATCAATGAGACCCTAGTGTGACACTTTACTGATGAGCTAACTGGCACAGCCACCTGGACAGAGAACGACATAAACAAAGGTCGTATTGATTAATGGCATCTATGTTGTTTTTAGGTGGCCACTGAATATTAGCTATATATTAACACTGGTACGTCCCTGACTCCCTTTGGGTGAAGAAATGGACATTAAATATTTATTTAACCCAATTGAATTTAATCAGCTATATAATTATGTATCAAATTCTTGACTATTTTACAGAATTCTGCTTCCTCTGCTGCTTGTGATTATGGGTTTGTATTTGTATCAAACAACTATAAAATATCTGTAGACAATTAATATTCAACTTCACTCGGCCAAAAACACGAAGCTTAAAGTCGAAGGAGCCATTTGTAGATGGTCGGTTATAGAAAGAGACCTGTTTATTTTAAGCATCAAGTTAGTGAAGGCAATAATTATTAATTATTATTAATTTATGATATATATTTTGCTTTTAACAAATGTTTAACCCTTCGGGTGCTTAAGTCAGTCATACGAATGTGGTGTAGTCTATACCAGATATAATATTCTGTGTTTCTGTGAGTACCAGATAATATTATACTTGACCAACCTAACCACTGAGACACATTTAATGTCCCCTACTAAATGTTACTGGATCTGTCATCAAGACGATTATTTATTTTTAAAAATTTTGCAATTATTTTGTGTCGAATATTTTCCTTAGTTTATTTAGTTTAGTTTACTGGAATGTAAGAATCACTGTTATAATGTTGGCGTTCTTAACATCAGCCCTGGATGAGGAAACGGACTTTAACATTTATCAGTAGTACTGTTAGTATTATTATAACTATAGGAATGCTTCAATCATCAGTGTTAACATCGAGCACTAAAAAAGGCTAAAAGCCAAAGCCGAATTTAACTTTAGTTGTACGGCCTAGTGGCTACATCAGTGACGGATGAGCCTGGAATTTGAACCATTAGCCCATGGAACCCGAGTTGGCTACAGACAGTTGGGTACCTATGTTTATGTCTCCGATATCGTCGTTAGATATTGAAATCGACGTTAACCCTCTTTTCCTTGGATTATAATAATTTATAAATATATGTATTTAGCATTTAGAATAAAATATAAATAGCAATGAGACCTGAGTTTATGATTGTTGTTGTTTAGACCCACAATGGTAATCCACGTGCACGATGAAGCCAAGAAATGTTAGTAACGCTTTTCTTGTTAGTTTATGATGTCCTTTAATAGAATTTTTACTTCTTAATTTTTTTTACAAATAATTAAATTAATTAATTATTTCTTATTAATTAATTAATTATATCTTATTAATTAATCAAATGAATTACTTAATTAATTATGACTAAATTAATTTAATATTATTATTATTTATTTATTGATTATTTATTATTTATTATTTAATTTTAAGAATATTACAACAACATTTGTGTATTTATACATGTATTGATTACAATTCTTGTACAATGTGTCATAACGAGATGATTAGTGTCTCTTCGTCTCCGAGACCTCTACTTATGGTCCTCTACACACAAGCGCAAGTTTGGAATTTCTTACTGGATCATCTCAAGAATGAGCATTCTCTATCATTAGGTCTTAACTGAAAACTCACTTGTTTAAACAATGCTATAACCGCTATGTAAAGCGCTGTGTGATGCATCTGCATGTTGCTGTGTTGTAACAAATGTTCATTATTATTATTATTATTATTTTTTTTTTACCCTGGGTGTAAAGAGCGCAGTGGGTTCTATAAAAGCGATTCAATTAAGAACGAATTGAATCGTCGCCCAGCTGCTCGAGATCTGCTGGGTTAAAAAAGCCGCAAAAGCATTGAATCTTTGCAGAGCCTTGGCCAAAGGCTCTCGATTATTATTCTTAATTTATTGTTTCTTAATGCCCTGGGTGGTAAACTACCCTGGACTTAAAATATGATAAAATAGATTTATCGTGTTTAAAAGAAGAAGTATAGATAAAATATAGTAGTTAAAATAAATTTCCTGATCTTTGAAATGCCATGTCAGCGAATATGCCGCGAAAGCATACTGCATTGTAGCGTTGCAGCGCCATGGACAGTCGTTGTCAGAGGAAGGCCTTCTCGCGTTGGTCGCCGGTGATACAATGGGACCTTCTGCCCATTTCATCTATGAAGTCTGTGCCCCGGCAATGTTGGCGGGGCCCAGGATCTCAAAAGCTATTGGAACAAATGTGTAACGATTTTTATAGTTAGCCCATTTCGTCAGGGGAAGGCCGATTTCATTCAAAGTAATAAGGTTACAACATGAGAGAGAGAGAAGAGCGAGAGAGAGTTAAAGAGAGCAAGAGAGAGACAGAGAGAGAGAGAGAGAGAGACAGTGAGAAGACATATAGATAGACTGCAGACAGTGAGAAGACATATAGATAGACTGCAGACAGTGAGACAGACAGTGACAGCGATAAGAGAAAGAGAGAGAGAGAGCGAGAGAGAAAGAGAGATAGATATAGATAGAGAGAGAGAGGCCGAGAGAGAGAGTGAGAAGAAGAGTGAGAAGAGAGAGAGAGAGAGAGGAACAAGTTGAGTGTAGTGCATGAGCAGCTGACAGAAGGTGGCAGTTTGACTGTAGCACTGGTCTGATGCGCTCGTACAGTGTGGATTATAATACTACTGGTACATCTCACGTGTGTGTAATATATGTAGACTAATAGTGTAAAATAGACTTTATGTAATCAATCATAATTGTAGTCAGAATAATAATTGTTACTTTAATGGACTGCTCTAATTAATTATCACTATGACACAAGTTATACATATGACGCATATTTTACAAGTTACAATAGTGCAATGTTGTACAACTAATTTACAAATGTAACCAACGATGTTTTTTAGCCCAGGGTCGCTTACCACCCGGGTCATTGGGTACTTTAGTAGATTATTAGCAAGGTCGTCCTGACTGACGCACAATGTTATTCTAATCAGAGATATATACGTAAAAATACATTATACAAAAATATATTAGGAACAATAGCATAGGCCCACATGACAGAAAAATAAAAGTAGATACTGTAGAGTTCTCGTCAAGTAACATACAATCTCGTGATCCGAGTGGGCCCTAATCCACAAAAGTTTAACACGCATAGTCTGGAGATGTTTTATGTTCTAATTTTTTCCTTATAATAAAATATATATGTGACACCGAATTTCGACATATTTTTTATGTTGAAAATTGCTATAGACTTGATCATCCGATCTTCAATGTCGGATATATAATTTCAGTAAATAAGAAGTTATTATTGAGGTAAACTTAACCTCAGGTAATAAGTGCCCCCTCGTCTTAGTTTACCGCTGAATTTAATGAGATTGCGGTTTTATTAAATAACAAGTTCAAAGTACATACATAGAATCACCACTACGGTGGGCGTTCGTGCAGAGACTACTAATAACTGTAATAATCCTAGCGGTGATATTATTATTAATAATTACGCGTTATAATTATAGTCGTGGGTTATTATTGTAAAATGGACGTAAGGTTTACGGTAGTGTTGAGTATTCACTAAGCCTATTGTAACTATTATTCATTTGCGACAATTTAGTGATACTTTTGGAACTATCGGAGCGTGATAGTACAGGGAAAACTATTAGATGTGTTGATGATTAGTACAGGCGGCTAAGCTAGCTATTATCTGTTGTTGGAGCTATACTTTGTGATATTCATCGACCGAAAACCGACATATACTTGTAAAGTCTTTATGATTTTGTATATGCTGCCTTAATGATTCTCTTTAAACGGCATTTGTATTTATTAGTTTGTTGATCGGCATAGTCAGAGAATTCAGTCAGAAAATCGTAGATTGTGTGGACTACATATGAAAATATACTGGCAGCTAGCTTGTATTTTACTGAGTTATAGTAAATACTAAATATTAGTCTGACAGACTCAGTAGCAGTGTACTAGTAGGGTATGACATTTTAATGAGGTACTGGAAGTAATAAGCTGCTGGAATAAAGTAGGCCTACACATCGGACTACTTGTGATTTTTAAATCGTCAGAAAAGGATTAAAAAAAATAGAAACTTTTATTGTGATACTTCTTGTAGCTGCATTCATTTTAGTCCATGTAAGGTGAGTGAATAATTTGCATTTCTATATATTTCTATTATAATTATAATTGTGCAGACATTAGCATCTGCTAAGCTATTATATATTTCTTGTGCAGACATTAGCATCTGCTAAGCTGAGTTTAAGACCTGTCTAAATTCGACATTCTTGGGACATTTTCCCAAGGATAATTTAATATAGGATCAAATTGTCCAAGGATAGTCAGTGACTGACCCGTCTGGAAACCGAACTGTCTACAATAATTCTAGTACTTTTATCAAATACTGCATTTCAATCGGTTAATCGTATCACTTTGGCTGACAAAAGGTGTCGTGCATTGTTAAGATACAATTAATCAATATGACTCTGTTCATATAATTTATTGTAATTTAACCTGTGCGACTGTGTGACATTTTTAAAACTAGCATTATTAGACTTAGTATTATTGGATAATTGGAAGCAATTAATACGTAGTAGGTGACTACTTCGGAAGATAGCGGGGGTTAGCACAGGTCTGGCAAATGAATATGTTTCAATTACCAAATTGAATTGCATAAAGTGGGGCAGGCGACCTCACCGTCAGATTAGTGACTATGTCACCTGGGTGCTGCAATCACTCAGGATCGGGATGTGCTCCGCGCCTACGATCGGTAACAAATATGGCACACAACCTGTACCTTTTTTATATTGTTTCTCTTTTTGATTTTGTGATAGCTGCACGGTGCACCTTAATGAAAATATTTACCGTATCTTTAAATTTTTCACACTATTAAAAGCTAAAGTTTAGCGTCTGTTTTCATATCTAAGGATACTGTCAGAGACGGTCCCGGCTGGGAATCGAACCTGCGGCCTCCTGCTTATCAGGCAAGCTTGCTACCAACTCGGCCATTCAATCGGGACAATTAGTTAGAAAGTGGCACATAATGCCGTGAATGACTGACTTAAACCACATGATTTATTGCAGAGTTAGGAATGTTAATGCAGCAAGCGGAAAGAACAAAAATAGCGCAAACAATGTTATTAGTGCATCGATGATAACTACGGGTTGTCTGCTGCAAATTGACTTTGTCGCTTTTTTGCTCTCAAATCAATATGCGCTGCAGACTTTTCAGTCAGTATTTGTTTGCATGACACTGTATGTAGCTGTGATTGTATGCGTGTATCAGAGGTATAAAGCAGAACATTGGGTACAGACGTTACAGACGTGACTATTAGTAAATTTCTTCTCCATCTTCGACGATTCATGTCACACACAATGTAGGTTCGATACTTCAGCAGCGCATGTGTACAAAAACTGATATGCATCCCTATGCTTATATTTTGTACATGTCTGTTAACAATTAAAAGCCGTAAAGCTTAGTTAACTCCTGTTTTCATATCACAAGGAGACTGATATTCTGTAAGATTGTGAAGGTGTATCGATACAAGTGTGTAAGGTTTAACAAATAATAACAGTAATTTTGGTAGGAGTACCAAACCCCTACCAAATCCTGCTTACATTCTCAATAATAACTTTGCAATACAATATGGGTTTTAACGTCCGCTTCATCATCTGACGACGATATTAGGGACTTTCCGTCACACGTTGGCCAATATTTTGTGGTAGTCTACATGTATGTAGACATGCATGTAGACTACGAGCAGAGCACAATAATGCAGTGTGCAGAGTTTGTCAGAGCATTTCATCACAAATGCTTGACAAACTTTGTGACAAATTTACCTTATTGTTGGGTGCTACCCTTCTTTATTTTGATGTATTTGTTACTGAAAAAGTAATCGTAAATTTTGCAGATTTCAACCAACTTTTGAGTGTGCATTATTTACAAACAGAGCACAAGCTTGAACGTGTTTAGACTTTGGTGCTGGTGATGCACTCATTAACAAGCGTAGATAATTAGATGTCCTCACTGCTCAAGCCATTAGCATTCTGTCCGGTCAACACAAGGCGATATATTCAACAGTGCGCTACAGAAATTTAAAGTAGGCACTGGATGACACGCCGATACAAATTCAGATAAAGTGTTCTGCCTGATAGCGGGTCAGGGCATAAATTTGCGAACACAATTTTTACCTTCTCTCTATGAAACCATTTCTTGATATGTCAGTATGCCATGACATAAAAAGCGAACTCATACAATCATAATCTCACCTATTTCTTTCCAATTTTGTCTTAAATCACCTAAGAAAAATATTTTATTTTGCAGTATATAATATCCACTAGGGCTATACTAGGTGTGAGTAAAATAATAACGGCAGTAAAGGTTTAACGTCCGTTTTTCATCCACGGATGATGGCAGGAACGTCGATAAATAGATGAGTTTATTGATAAATCTGTTTTCATCGAATAATTATGAAACTCACAAATATTTCCTGTATCATCAATTTATCTACATTATATTTATAGTTCCCACATTATGGTCAAGTCAACTAATGTTTAATTACAATAAAACTGACTTCAGCGTCCAATAACTGTTACTATGGGAATAAAAAGTGTGCATGGTTTTGGACTACTTTTTAATATATTCTCTATTACATTTCTTAATTGACGATTTCTGTTCAGATGAGAATGTCATCTACTACTAGAATATAATTCTGTATCAAGAATTCTAAGCGAGAAATTGTATCGTCGCCTCTATGACAGGCGTATATTACACTGTAATGTGAGAGAATTATTAAATATTTATAAAGATTTGACACACATTTTGCAATTATTCGCCAAGAATTTATTCCTTACGGGTTTGTAAAAAGCCTAGATGAGAACTTTGTGACTTGTGCTTTGTGACTTGTGTCTTTCTATTCAGTTACAACTATTAAATGTTGTTATGGTTATCAAATTTATCTTGTCTAAAATGATCCAATCCTTTTTTGGTAAGATGTGGCCTGTTGAACTATTCATACTGTAGCTACTTAGGCAGGCTACTCAAACTATAAGAATTTTGATTTAGCGTTCGTTACTCTCATCTAATGATGATGTCAGAGACGTACCAACAACACATACCTCTACAATGGCATTTAACAGTAGATTGTATATATTAGTCATTAGACAGAGAAAAGTGGAACACCATGACCGTCAACCCTGGAATCCGGCAGGACACTTAAAAGAAGAAAAAAGAAGAAGTCATTTAAAAGTTTGCAGTCCATTTACCATGATGGAACAATTGTTGAATTCGTCTTATCGTTCTATTCATAAAAGAAATCATAACAATTTAATATTGAGAGTTAGAAATGTATCAGCAGTTTTAGTATGCAGTACTAAATAAGAATGTCCCCAAGTTTAACAATGTTTCTTGGATTACGGTATGTAAGTCGTCACTTTCTCTGGAAATCTATATAAACTCTTAATTAGTAATTTTGTTCTTTCTATTTGATTTATTTCATGTTAATTTGTAGTAAGAAATAATTTAATTTAATTCACGACACTCTTATTTTTACACAAAGGTAGTAGTAGTATTTTATTAAGAAATCATTATAACATACGCACAATGATAGTCAGGTGTCCTGCTCGGTGACCAAAGGTCCCTCAAGAAACTCTAAAACCCGCGTACCGTACTCTAATTTAGCTTTCAAGCTTATTGCATTGTCCGTTAATCATGAACGTATGTTGTTTGATTACTGAAAGTCTGTATATGATATACATGTATTATTGTGGTTTTGAAATAAAATAACTAACTAACTAAATACACATATTTGTAACTTTCCTCAAATAAACGCACCCCTTGTGACTACAGGTGAAATAGTGTGACAAATGAACGTTGAAGCCACACGACTGTGGGTCATAAATCCTGAGCTTGGGTTGATGGCTGATTCGCCGATAGTCTAGCGTAACTAATCAATCAATGTTCCTGGGATTAGGTCCGTTGGGCTAATTTGGGCGGAAGTTCACCTCCGGGTAGAGAATCCGTTGACGAATGTCCGGAATGACAAAGCTGTCGTCTAAGGAAGTCCACTGTGGAAATTTTCATACATCGCTCAGTGGCTTAGTCCAGTGGGCATGGAGCAGGGGGAGGGGGTAAGCGCCCCCTATTTGGCCCCAAATATTTCTCACATTGATTTGGATGTATTAGTCTCCTTGTGATATGAAAACAGACGTTAGCCTGAGCTTTACGGCTTTAAAGTGTTAACAGACATGTACAAATGCAAACACATATGGATGCATATCAGTACTGACGCAGGGAACTAGAAACTACATCAGGAGCCTTTTTTCAAACTAAGGAAAGATCTGTTAGGTGTGGTAAGGGCATCAAGTCCTTATCAATGAGGTGCTCATTACGTGTACCGGTTAGATAGCCAAGTCTGTAACACGACTGTCTGATAAGCAGGTCACGGTTTCCAGTCCCAGCCGGGTGCTTCTCTGACCATATTTGGATACGGAAACAGATTTTAAACTTTGCTTTACAGCTAAGTTTACATTTATTAGTGAGCGAGATAGCAGTATTTTACTAAAATATGTACATTGGACCTGCTCTTTTGACAATCATAATAAATTTCCTAATCCTCAAGATGAAATGTCCCCTCCCCCAGATTCTATCCTGGCTGTATTCCACTGAAAGCGCTTCAGGGCGAAACGGAGAGAATAGCAAATGAAGCTTCAATTTTTAATGAGCGCGCCTCGGCGGATCAGTAGCGCTGCTCTTCGTACGTCAGATGGCGTTGTCGCTAATCCTATCTTATGGACATCGTCCAAGACTCCGAGCCTTCCTCGAGTCTTCCCTCGCTCAGCAGTCTGAGCAGGACCGAACCTGAATAAATAACTAGGGCTTATGTGGAGTGTGTGGTTAATGCATGAAGTGGTTTTACTTATCAAATTTATCAACTGTAACTGTTGATTTTTGTTATTGTTAGTAATATAGTAAAGAGACTAAACACGACGACGGACTAACGAAAGAGTCACGAAGACACACTGTATGAGACAGTATCATTTACCGGGTCCAACGCAAATCTGTGCAAAGGCAAATAAATTGCAAACAATGCAGCACGCTGACATTTAGGTAATAATATTATTATGCTCGTATTGAAAGTCCGTAGCAGGGAAAGAGTTTATGTTTCAAAATAATTCCAGATTGAACATTAAATTTTAATAGATTTTAATTACATTAAATTAAATTTTAAGAGAACAAAAGGTTATCGTGCAATGTCAATTATAACCAGATGGGTCTTGCCTTTAGCTAATTCTTGTATAAAGAAGTTATCTCGTAAACATTTTAACATACAGTTCGATGTAGGTATTGTGTAGTTTGGGCGACTCTAGTAGAAAACTGCATAGGACCATATAGGTGAATAATATGTTAGTCCCTATAATACCTCTTTTGATGGACAACACGACCTATATGGTCGTGTTGAGAATGTTGCAGTCTACTTTAAGAACTCAGCTTCAAGTAGTTCTTGTGGCTGAAAGAGGAGACCGTAATATAAATATACGAGCTGTGATGTGCATTTTTATTAGGTAACATTCTCTATATAAACTGGTTCTAGTTGATCCCATGTATAATTATATGCTGCACTTGCTTTAGCAGGCCTCTAGGGGCTTGCATTTACTGGGACATTATATAGCTTCACTTCACCACTGATCAATATATAGTCTACAACTGCGGGTTTGAACTTTTGCCATGGACCTTCCATCACGCAGAAAATCATAAATAATATATAATCATATTAGACTAATTTTATATAGACAACATTATAATTATATAGATGTATGTAAAATTCGAATCTATGGTTTTTGAAGGGGAGGGACCTATTTTATTACATGCATTTTATGTCAAACGGGGGAGGGGCAAGTTAAATCGTGGAGGGGGCAAGTCAAATCGAGAGGCCAGGGTGGCCAAATAGGTAAATAGGTAAATTTGCGAATTTAATGCAAAATTTAAAATATCAAATCGAGTAGCTTCTCGCCCTTGTGGAGGACCTTGATCCCTCCATACATCAGCGCCTGTACATTCAGTGCTCTGCTAGGCGGCTAGTCCAAGCCACAAATTTATATGCACTATCTAATGTCTCGCTAATGAAGTTGTACATCCCATCGACCAGCAAAACATATTGATGCTGTAACAAAGGCCTTTAAGGTGTTTAAATCTATATTTGACATGCTTCTATAGAAACAAACAAATAATAAAAGTTTTGTACATACAGGTCAGTGTAAATCAATTTAATGCGACAGTGGTTTGGCAGGATGGCGGATGATTTGATGGTGATGATGGTATGTTGAACTGATGAGTTAGCACTAAATGACCAACCATTATCAATACGTCGAGTGATGACAATGCTGCTGCAGTTGGGCTTCAGTGGTTATCTATTTTATCCCCCCCCCCCTCCGTTACTGATAGTGGTTTCAAATAATCATTCATTTAATAACTGCGAAAAATGTTAATTATTGCTAAACTGTAAATACTTATGAAATTAACAAATTTATTTTGAATAAATTGCTTCTGGGGCTTCAAATTTGGAACCGTTCTAATGAATTTGACTTTGTCGTTCATTAGCTGCATTAATTGACATAGGCTGGTCATCAAACCTCCGCTCAGATTTCTCTAATTTCAATATTAATTTTAATTCTTATTTTTTGGTGGATTATGTAGGTGATTGCATAGCTGACCAGCTCGATTGAATTTTGTAGTCTCTGGTGTCCTATGAGTGAGCGTGTTTGACACTGTCTATCTGTTCATTAGTGAGCGTGATAGCAGACTTAGTAGTAGAAACATGTACCTTGGACCTGTCAGTGCACTTTAGAGAATAATGCATATTGTCATTTTTATCTTGCGAGCATGCCGGCGGTCTGGCGGATCAAATTTTTACTAGCTGAATAATTTTTAATGTTTAGCTGTTCCTGGTGCAATAAAATCACATAATAATATTATTCTATTATAAATGATATTCCCCAGTTACTGTCTTTCTCTTTCTTTCTTTTCAACGCCTCTTTTCAAAGCCTCTCTTCAAAGCCTCTTTTCATCATGCGTTCAGCTGTTTTAATAAAACTGTCGCTGATCGGAGCACTGGCGACGATCAAATCATTAAACGTTAGCATTTAACCTGTGAATCACATGCTGCGTCTATTTTCTCTGCGCGATATAATTATAATGTGAGGACCAGTTTAACCATTAGGACAACTGCCACTTAGCTGAGTCTGCAGGTCAATCTGTGTAATTATGTATGCTACTGAGTTTTGTTGAAATTAACAGGTCTTAGAATAGAAGAAATCGGATACTCTTCATAATTTTTATCATCTGATAATATATTAAATGAAAATGATCTAATAATATATATTAATCTTTATTACGCCACTTTGGCAAAGAAACAAACACAATCAGTGCAAAGCAACGAATGCTAAAAAACAATTTAAAAAACAAGACATTTAACGCCCTACAGGCCCTATAGTTAGGCATGATATCATATGCAGAAGTATAATTATAGATAGAATATAGAGTTTCTCAAACTATTATACAGGTTTCATCGTTGTTACAATTGTTTTAAATAATTAATATCTTTCATATCCATCTATCCACTTTTAACCTTATTGCAGTTCCAAGGCGCGTATTCGCACTTGGATAAAAGTATGCATAAGACTGCATCAGTAGCATTTATTTTTAATAATGTTCGCAAATTTTCTGTTTTAATTCATACTGCAGATTTCCGAAAGATGTTCTAAAATTATTAACGGAACAATAACCAAAATTAGTGATCAACTTTTTACTTTACCGTAGAGATTATGATAATAATTGCACAGTTTTTGTCCATTGGCATCCTAGCATCTTTTCGGTGTGGAGAATAAATAGATACGTACGTGAGCATTGTCTACTAGCGGCTGGATACAAGTGACTAATCATGATGTTGTTGTATTTGATTTCATTGTTCGCATGAGCTAGAAATATAACCCTAGATACATTGGATAGGCCTAATTTAAAATGTTTGTATGTATGTGTTGCTTTTTCGTCAAATATACTTATTTGAAGCCTAAAGGCTTACGCATAATTTAACGTCAGTTTCGCGTCCTAACGGACACATTAGTGACGGGCGATCCCTGGGATTGTAACCGTGAACCAATGGAACCCGAGTCGGGCACTCAACCGATGCGCTATCAGCTCAGCCAATAGCACATTGGTTGATAATTGAAATGTAGGCATACATTGTCGGTATGCACATTATCAGTAAGTAGTTATATAGAGGCACAAATGAGCACCACACAAATAAGTACCAGTGCAAAAAGTACCTTTTTGCCCTAATACTCCTTTTTGTTGTACTCATTTGTGCCTCTATATAACTGCTGATTAAGCTACTGAGTAAATATTAACATTAATACAAGCGCCAACTCATCATTTATTATCTTTTTTTCAACTTTTAAAAATATGATCAAAATAAATGTATTATTATCGTGCACTCTTAAGTATAGTTATATAGAGTCACAAATAAATACCCGAGCAAAAAAAGCTACAAGAAAATCCCATAAATACACGCCACTGTTAAAGAAAATATCCTTACTCCAAGATGTTGGACTCTTAGCAACTGCCACTTCAGCTACTGAGTAAATATTAACATTAATACAAGCGCCAACTCATCATTTTTGTTTGAACTATCCAGTCATGTTTAGTT
>JAQFZF010001720.1:0-13531 GCA_034695365.1 Enchytraeus norvegicus | reverse complement strand
TTATTATTGTTAATTTTATAATTTATACAGTATAAAATGAGGTCAAACCACATTCCACTAGAACACTGCATATTGCAGAAATAATACAATACTAGTCAACTTTTCATAGCAAATTCACGTTGGTATTGACCAAAAATCGTTGGCCCCCCCAAACTAAAATTCCTGTGCAAAAGTCTGGTCTAAGCTTATTCCAAAATTTGTCTTAGTACTGTAGTTGTGGTCCAATAATTTATTTGGTAGTATATCTTCACTCGCTTTCTTTTTGATATGATATGTGTGATCTTGATTTTCATTTATTTATGGTTTTAATACAGTTTCAGTTTTCATTGCATTTGCAAATGTAATGTGAAAAGAATAGGTCTTAGGCTGTCCCCCTGAGGAATGCCTTTGGTAGTTTTAAACTTCTCTCCAAATATGTTATTTGATTGATTTGCTTTCCAAATATGTTATTTGATGTGCTTTCTTGCATGGTAGCGCTGAAGCATCTCCTCCGCCATTATTCTATTTCCTTTTTCGAGAACAATCAGATTTATGTTGAATTAAAGTTAAAAATATTTTTAAATCTTTTTGCCTAATTTATATCTAGTTCCTAATCCAGGCAGGATGGCGTACAGAGGCGGCGGTGGTGGCGGCGGCGGAGGCGGCTCGTCGCTGGTCAAGGAGGGACAGGTCTACGTGGGCAACCTTCCGCCGGACGTGAGGACGCGTGACATAGAAGATATCTTCTATAAATACGGCAAGATTAACTTCGTAAACCTGAAGACGGCGCCGAACGGAATTCCGTTCGCTTTCGTTGAATTTGATGATCCTCGGTAAATCTATCTCATTGAATCTGATTTCGTGATATCTATCTGGTTTCTCTGAAAATCTGTGATCTCTCTGATCTGGTCATCGGTAATGATTGTATATATGAGTTATTAAAGTATGATTTTAATGTTGACCAGCGGAGCGTGAGAGTGGTGGAAAGATAATACGTTGAAATCAGGATTCTACACAAATGCCGACTGTAGAGATGTATACCATTAATATCTGCTTAGTTAAGTTTCTGCTACAAATAACTGCTAAAGAAATATTGACCTGAATTTGCTATAATATAGAAAATATGGACCCTGTAGAATCATGCCTCATTCTTTAACCCTTTTGGTGTCTAATAAAAGTAAAAATTTTAATGATAAAAAAGTCGATTTTGATAAAATAGCTATTTAGTGTTCTTGTTTGGGTAGAGGCTAGGTTTGGTAATCCTGGTAACGGCGGTCCCAAATTATTACTGGAGAGTCTGGAGTTAAAAATTTGAGCTCTGATAAAGAGATGTGCCTGTGTCATATTTCATTTACTTGTTGGGTTAGGGTTATGGTGTGGTTTTGGGTTAGGGTTAGCACACAGGCACGTCTCTTTACCAAAACCAAAATTTGTGCCTGTGTCATCTATTTCAACTGCTGTGTCAGTTGGGGTTTGGGTTAGGGTTAGTCGCCAACCATAACCCATACCCTAACCCTAACTTTGATCTGCACTATTTGTGTAAATTTAAACAAAATCGGATGTACTGATTAATTTGGGAACGCCGTTACCAGGATTAATGTAGGTTTAGCCTAACCCTCACCTCCACCCCAACCCTATGCCTAATTCTACTGCTAAGTGAAAATTGTGAGAAAATCATATGACAAAAGTTCAATGAGGAACAAAAGTTCATGGAGTGTATGGGGGATCCATAAACTTGCATTTTTTTTGCTGAATATTTTTATATTGCTTTTTGATAATTGTTAATCTAGTATGAAATTAATTTATTGTGTTAATTTTGTGAGTGAGAATTTCATGTGTTTTGTAAGAGTCTATTTATGCATATGCTACAGTGAAGGGCAGATTAGTCTGAATCATGGCTTCTGTGTGCAAGACCAATTGATCCCTCAATTCCAGACTTGCAGAGGTCATGTCAAATAGTGTGGCCCATGACAGGCTCGACTGCTCTTCCCTTCCAAATGGCATACAAGAGGCTTATAAAATGTCCTTTGGCATTGTATTGTATTCCCTAACCTATTCCTATATTTTGCAGGGACGGGGAGGACGCTATCAGAGAGAGAGATGGCTACAACTACGACGGCTACCTCCTCAGGGTGGAGTTACCTCGTGCTATGGGGGGAGGTCGTCCACCTAGGGGTGGAGGTGGGGGAGGCAGGCCTAGCTATGGGGGTGGTGGAGGTGGTGGTGGGTATGGTGGTGGTGGTGGGTATGGGGGTGGTGGTGGATATGGAGGGGGTGGGGGTAGGGGTAGTCGTCAACCCCCTCCCTCTGTGCGCAGGTCTGATAACAGAATCGCCATTACTGGTTTGTAGCTGTTGAATTTGTATATACAATAGAAAAGGCTATAGCCGAATTTAACTTCAGTCTCGCGTCCTAACGACCACATCGGTGGCGGGCGATCCCTGGAGATGAACCAATGCACTGGCACTCAACCAATGTGTTGACAGCTCAGAATACAATGAGAGTTTAAAGTTCGTTTTAGAAGGTGATGTCGGAGCAAAATGTATTGGGTCTGCTAATTATTAGCACGGCTACATTACATTATATATTATGATTACTTAAGTGATTTTAAAATTAACAATATCGATTTACTAGTAAAGCGTGAAGTCAATTTCATACACAGAGTTTCATTGTGTTTTCTGATTCTCCTAAAATTAAAACAAAAGTTATAATTGAAGCTATAGGTCTCTGTCATTATAGGTTAGATATGTAATTTGTATCAATCGGATCTGTGCTTGCATTTATTTTGAATTAGAATGTCTAATGAAAATGGTTTAGTGATTGATTGATTGATTGTGTAAACCTGCTTAAGTCAGCTACTTGGCAGGACGTAAGGAACAACATGCGGAAGGCAGGAATCATTCTGATTGATTGATTGACTGATTGATTGATTTATTGATTGTGTAGACCTACGTCAGTCACCCAGTTGGCAGGACCTAAAGGATCACACGTATGAGGCAGGCAAGGATACATTGATTGATTGATTGATTAATATGTAGACCTGCCTAAGTCAGCCAGTTGGCAGGATCTGAAGGACCACATGCGCGAGGCAGGAGACATATGTTTTGCTGACGTCCTACCAGATGGCACTGGCATCATAGAGTACGTACGTTACGAGGACATGAAGTACGCCGTCAAGAAACTGGACGACACCAAATTTCGTTCTCACGAGGTAACAGCTTCAATGCTTCATTGTATACTGATTGTCTTGTTACTATTCAGTCTAGTCTCACGAGGTGACAATTATTTACTGGTTGTCGAGTCTTGTTACTATTCAGTCTTGTCGGGTGATTAACTAAAATGTCATGCAAAAGATTGTGGGCTTGATTTACAGTCTTTTATATTCTGATAATGAAAGAACAAATGTTAAATGAAAGCGGAGTAGCTGGTCATGAAGCGAGCTAGAAATGAGATCTATATATAGGCCATCAATCTACTAAAACCGTACTGTGTGAAATTTACCTTTTATTTATTAATATTGAGTCGTTCCAAAGAGTGCTATTGTTATCTTATTGTGAGGAGAATATAATCCCTGAAGTCGCCGTCGGATGATTTAACGAATGTTAAATCCATATTGTACTGCATTGTAGTTGTGATATGTTTGTCACTGTGTGTATTTCAGGATATTGACTATTAAGCGCCATTTGAGCGGTACATATTTGTACTGTGTTACATTACTTTATTGAGTAATTATGTATATTATAGAATTTTATCTGCAATGTTGCGGGTACTGTACATACTACATGTATGCATGGCATTGCATACATGTATTGGTGTATGATTAGGCCTATTGTATGGTGTATATGTATGTGATTATGTAAGATATATGTGTATGTCTGTATGATGTGTAAGATGATTGTGTATGTTATTATGTATTGTGTATGTGACATACTATGTATATTTGTGTATATAATATTATGTAAGATATATTAATTGTTGTGCTGTGTAACATATATGCCGCATGTTACATGATTTGTGTATATAATATAACTTATGAGCATAACGCATATATTGTATTATGTGATGTATGTGTTGTTTTATTAAGATGTCAACTATACATGTATTATTGTATTATGTGATATGATGTATACATGTGCTATTTAGGGTGTTGTAAGCAACATACATGTGTTATAGTACTGTCTCTCGTGATATGTATGTGTTGTTTCAGGGTGATGTGAGCTACCTATGTGTAATTTTATGTTATGTGACGTGTCAGCCGTATTGAATCTGCAAACATACGAATAGATAAATCGAAAGCTGCACATGTTTCATAGATGCCGATTAACGAAGTCACTGGCAAAGGAGATCCCTCAGATAGAAAATTATCTCCCAAGAATATATGGCATACAAACTCTACAGTTATATGCCATGGTCCTACCATTGGGCAGTGCACTGAGAGAGAGAGTGTATTTTAGTACTGTATTATGTGATGTTTACTTGTATTTCATGGTGATGTGATAAGTATATTACATGATGTGTTTCAGGGTGACGTGAGCTACATACGTGTCAAGGAGGACAGTGGAAGTGGTAGCGTCAGCAGAGGTCGTGCTCGCTCACCCTCCCCACGCTCTCGTTCACGTAGTGCTTCTGGATCACGTCCACGCAGATAAACACATAGCTTGAGAAGCAAGAGCATAGAGGGTGATCCTTCTGGCTGTGTATTGAATGGACTCTTGGCACAGTGTCAGAAGAATGGACTTTTGGCATTGTGCCAGTAGGATGGACTTTGGCATTGTGCCAATAGAATAGACAGTTGACACTGTGCCAGTAGAATGACTATTTGGCACTGTGCCAGTAGAATGACCATTTGGCACTGTGCCAGTAGAAAAGACAGTTTGCACTGTGCTAGCGGAATGGACAGTTAGCACAGTGTCAGTAGAATAAACTGTTGGCACTGTCTATATAAAACTGAATCTTGATACTTTCTGAGCAGTACAGACTCTTGTATTTGAGCCAACAGAGTGATCTTTGGTACTTTGCTAGCCAAACATTTGGCTTATTGCCAATAGAACATGCATTTGAAATAGTGTGGAACGGTATTTTGCTTGCACCATGCCGGATAAGTTGTTATAAGCAACTTAACAATGGCGGAAAGGAACAGTTAGTATTGTGTGAAGACCATGATTAATAATCAATAATTCTTGTGGAACTCTTGTGTGAAGTTTTTTAAAACAGATTTTGAGTAATTACTGTGTGCAGAAGTTTGCTGTGACTCTATTATTATACTGTCTATTGTAAAACCTCTCTGAATCTGCTATTAAACTGTATAGATTGTAAAATCTGATGAACTACAAGTATCATTGAAATATTTTATAACAGCTATTCTTTGAAATGATAGTTAAAATATCGCTTGTGAATAGTAACTGTGACATTTTGCGTAAAGCGGTGCTTTAAACATGTATATTGATCGGTATATCTTTGATATACCTCATATCGTCGTCAGATGATGAATTGGCTGTTAAATATATTATTAATTAAAAAGCATAGGATATACAATCCCACGCATATCAGAAACTAGAGACTAGCAACCTTTTGATCACTACGGTACAATGAGGATTAGATGTCAGTTTTCTCTGCAAAAGCGATGTCGGAGTAATCAAAAAAATATATAAGTAAATTTGTTAAATTAATACTTAGCACTCTCAACCAAGATGAGAAATTTGTTTTTCTGCTCATGAGTGATTTGATTATAATTAATTAGCAATTATCATCAACCGCATGTTACTGTTCGTTAATTTGTTAGATAACTTTGTAAAGTATAGAGATGCTCATGCATGATTATACTATATTAAACGTTAAACGCAGATGTACCTTATATTGTGGAGCGCAGTAGCTTAATTAAGAACTTTAATTGTGTTTCAAATGCACCAAGAGTAACGGTAAGCGCAAGTTTAACATTGGTGCTCAGTGGGACGCTCAATAATGGATGCTAGTGGTTTGAATCTCGCACCTATAGGTGGTTGAGGTGCTTAGATGAGCATTCCATTCATTCATTGGAGTATTAGGAACCAATTTAAGAACATGAACAATTTAATAATTCAATTGTGGTAGAGAGGAAATAATTAAATAGCACCGATGATATATTTTCATGCTGTTCATCACCGAAAGTGTTTTGTGTCTACTTTCTTATTTCGTCAGTTGTTGGTGTCTCGTAATAAATATTTTACTTAATTACATTGAATCACTTTTGTTTTGTACAATAGAATGAGAATTTAACGTCCATTTCCTCACCCAGAGCTGATGTCGGATACACCTAAGTGTACAAACGAGCTTGAACCTTGACCTCAGAGTGTTGCACCACTCTGATGAAATGCTCTCTAGAGTTACATAAAAATGATGTAACTGGTTTTTATATATAAATTGTAATTTTACCGATTTTCATACATAGAATTTGATAGTATTCATGTGTTTTCGGAAATATAAGTTAAAGTACATTATAGTGAAAGCAATCTCTATAGCTCCACAAATTTTAGTGAAGTGTTACTAAGTAAAGATAATGGTCAATCTTACATTGATTTCACTGCTAAAACGCAAAAATGTCATAAGTTTCACGGCGTGTAGGCTACATCAGTGACAGGTTAGCCCTGGGATTTGAACCAACATGCTATGAAATCCGTTCGATACTCTTAACAAACTGCACCACTGGATCAGGCACAGTACTCTGCCAAAAGTACTATCAGCGATGGGCTTAACCCAAAACCTTTATATACACATGATCCATCCAGTACGCTGTCACATGGCAGGTCCACGGCAAATCCCTACACAGTTTACAATCTCACTCGTAAATGATCACATCATCGACGAACCCAGCATGCTGATTCCATTACAAAGGCTTGCAGTTATCACACCTAAAATGATTCCTCTATTCATTTCATTCATGAGGAATTTGAGGTTAAACCTTTATTATTATTATTATTATTGAAGGGAATTAGAGCATCTGACCCGCCACATCAAACTAGCTGAATCTATTCTCTCATGTTGTGGGCCTGCAAGAGATTGTCTTGCATTGAAGATTGCATGCTGATTAAATAAAATTAGTTAAATTAAATAAAATTTATTTTTACCTTAAAATAAAATTATTTTGAGCTAAATAAAATAAAATTTATTTTTACCTAGTTTTTAGAAACAAACTCTAAAAATCTTAATTGTAAAATACTCAATGGTAGTCTCTAAATAAAAATGCACTGTGAATTCACAACAACTGCGTCAAGTCAATTAGATAGTTTAATAGATTTACATGCAAATACACTGTTTTATTTTATAACAAATAACCTGTTGCATAACATCTTTAGATGGGAAAATGGACGTTAAACCATGTGGCATTTAACAAATCTAAAGAGATATTATCAATTTGCATCTCTACAAATGTGACGATGTTAGACCAATCCAAAATGCGTATCCGCATCAGCTGGATATCCCTTGCCAAAGGCTTCAGATTGTTCAATAGTTGGCTAATAAACTGTATTGTGATCCTGTCAGTATGTTTACATAATGGGCCATTTTATGGGCCTAGGGTTTTCCAAGATTTGTGATTATATGACTCTACCAGTGGTGAATTCAATAAGAGGGAGAGCTAAATAAAATTGAGACCTGCTAATAAGTGTTTTTAGTAGATTCATACTCGAGCCAATTGGCGCATTGGTCAAAGCTCTTGAATTTCAGCCCATAGGCCCATGATTAGAATCGATCCGGTCTTACCTGTTGCTGGTGATGCCCTCATGTGGTGAAGCTAACGTTAAACCTGGCCTATGCTGTAATCTATGAGCTGTGGCGCAAAATACATAAAAGGAATAGGGAAGGAGTAATTTTGTTTTAATAGAGAGAAATGTAGGAATTGAGATTGATGTCCCTGACAGCACCTCCGGATGAGGAAGCGGACTCAAATAGAAATAACTCGGTTCACTAGTAGCGGCCAATATGCAACACTACCAAAGGTGCAATATACAGTAAATAAAGAAAGAACGAAGAAATAGAATGACAACAACGGGATCTAAGCAACATTGAAAGAGATGCCTAAGTGTGAAAGTCAATGATACGGCACAATATACAATAATTATGGACAACAAATATAAATATATTGCCATATAATAACCCTGTTCAACCAGTCTGTCGTAACAAAAACAAGTTAATTATAATAATTGGTTTAAACATGGACTCCTCTATTACAATAGAGCACTACAATAATGCTCCATTATAATAGTGAGGTCCATGGTTTAAATTAACATGAATGTCATGAAAAGTATTAAATTATTATTAATTTTATTTGTACATCTGGTAGGTCTATCTAACACATCATATTGTATGTATAATGTAGGCCGAAGTGAATGTGCTTTTGAGAGAATGTGCACATTGTTATTTTACAATTAATTTATTTATACACAGTTACCCTGTTACATGAGCAAAGAGGTTATTAAAATATAAATTTCAGATGTAAGCAGCATTGAATGAGATTGAACTGAGGCTAATGCATCATAGCTTAGAGCCTTAGGATATTATTAGAATGATTTAGAAGCTAAAATTTATAATAACAATTGTTTTAGATTTTAAATTTATGCTTTAATTATTACAGGCAATTTAAAATTGTGGAGCGACTATTCGTTGTTTTCCTGTAGGCTAGCCTACACTCATAGTTCAGATCTTACATTTAATTTTATCTGGAAATCTTTCGATGTAAAGTTCTTAATAATTATAATGACAATTTATATATTATAATTATTAGTCCTATCACATACAGGATGTTTCAGATCTTAATTATCCGTCCAAACTACTGTCGTTTTCGGTGCAAGTTCAATGGAAGCCATTATTGGTGTCTATCCAATGCAAGTCCAGATGAATTCAAACTCAATGGTAACCATTCTGATATCCAGCAGGAATTAAGGCTCCCTGAAATTGTAAAATAATCTATACAGTTTAATCAAGTCAACTATTTTAGTTCAATCAATCAATCAATAAACTTTTATATAGATCACTCATAACTTAATTTCTGAAGCGCTTTGACCGATAAAGGATCAAGCAGCCTATCCTGCCACATGCCGCAACCGATGTGCCAAGACCTCTGGAATTTGAGCCACCTAAATGTCGAGTAGGCACAGAAATCGTGGCACCGACCACACTGCCCTTCACTGAAGCATCTTTGTTAAAGTTCAACACGAGTGTTCAACATAATAAATATTTTATATTATACAGTCACACAACCATGAACAGGCTTTGGAAATGTTAATTATCCTAATGATATGCTTTGCATGCTTAGATGACTCAGAAGATCATTGAAAAATAATAATTCTGAACAAAATAAGTAAACAATTAACAATCCTATACTCTAGATCTACAGACAATCTTCGCAAGGCAGTCGCTCAATACATGGCAATAGCACTAATCTCATCCAATTTACCGACCCTCAATGGGAGGGCACTTCACATAAATCGGCGTTTTTTATATACTCATTGACTCCTGGACTGATTGATTATTTGACTGATTGCTCGCTCGATTAAATGATTGATTGATTTATATCTTACCATGTTCTGGTAGCCCATCTGATGCCCTTGGTTGGTGGCTCCTATATATGACTCATTGTTGTTACCATACATGTCAATCATTCCTGAAGCCCCTCCCCCTCCATTATACAGCCTATTGTTGGCCACACCCCCTGTCGACGGACTGACACCAGCCCCACCGTATGACGACACATAACTATTAACTAGTGGTAGCATACCACCTGGAGCCATTACTGATCAATCAATCAATCAATCAGTCGGTCAGTCAATCAATCAATCAGTCAATGAGGACATTTGGCCGTTAGCTACGGTCAACATACCACCTGGAACCATTCAATCATTGCTGATCATTCAATTACTCAATCAATAATTGAGGACACAGAGCTATTAAGTAATACTAGTAGGCCTAATAAATATGTGGATGAAGAAATTTCCTATGCGTATCCTATATTTAGCGTTTTTAGTACATTTTTATTCTACATTCGTTTCTTAATTAATCACTAATTTTACTCATAATTTTTCTTATTTTACTAAGCACCGGTTGGGAACCGCTGCATTAGTTCATTAATTAGGTACTAATTCATTTATTTATTTATTTATTTACTCAGTCAATTCATTCATTATTCATTCAGTCAGTTCATTTATTTATTTATTTATTTATTTATTCAGTCAGTTCATGCATTTATTCATTCAGTCCGTTCATATATACCTTGCTGAGAGTAGCCTAGATAAGACCTGGCCGATGTGGCAGCGCTAGTATTAGTAGGACCGCCCATGAGGGCCGACGGTCCACCGACAGCCCCACAGCGAGCGGCCGAGCCTAGCTGAGAGCTGGGCGTCATCGTTATGCCAAAACCTAAATATAAATATTATCAAATTAATAACAATTACCCCAGAATCCTACATAATAGCATTGACACGTTTAACTATACTGTTCGGAAAATTTCCGTTATTTTAAACTAATAATAAAGATGCAATTATGATATTCTGTGGACCCACCGTCGTTAACGATAAGGAAAAACCAAATAAGAAACATCAAATGTTGATGTTGAATTCATTATGATAAACTAGAATTATTCAGCAAGTAATCCTATCACATTAGTGACATTACCTTTAACTTGAAAATGTTGTTAATATGTAGAATTTAGAGTATTGAGTATTTAACCGCTTCGCCACTGAACATTAATATTAACAGTCAAAATAGTAATTACGGTACAACCTTCTGTAATTAATTTTTTTTAAACTAAATTATATAAAAATAAAAGTATGCGTAATTATAGGTAGGGTATATAACATTTTACCAGATAGGTAGTAGCTAGGTAGTGAGTAGCCGGCGTTACCATAGGCAGCTGCTGCATAGGCAGTCGGGTAGCCAGCTGCTGTTAGAAAACCTACGATCAATCAATCTATCAATCAATCACTCAATCAAACATTCAGTCAATCAATCAATCAATCAAAAGGACTTAGCATCCTCTCCAGAAGGCAATGTCAGGGATATAAACCAATAAATAGTTGATGAATTAATAAATTATGAATTACAAGAGTACATGTATCTGCATCTGTTGCTTAAATTTAATTATTTTCTACATACATATTTTTGAACAAAACTGTTATACTGTATATGCCTAATTGTATATTAATGAGATGTCATCGTTTTTTTGTACACATGCGCTTGCCTGCCTGATGTAATTCAAGTTTGTTTGGTGGTGGTTTGTGGTCCATGCGTCATTGCTTTTAGTTTTTTAATAAAGAGTGATATAATCAATCCACTCTTAATGATAGGCCTCTCAATATCAATCAACTCAACAATTAATCAGTAACTAATTTAACTGTATTGATTTGTAATTTTTTTAGATGAAGGTCAAATTTCAAAATCATTAAAATTAATGAATTCGTGCAGTAATCAATCACTAAATAGTTTAATTGTAAGTCAATTCTAAATCAATTTGCATATAGAACGATCCAGAAAAGTAAATATTAAAATAGACTAAAAGTAAAATGGATCGGACCCTAACCCTAAACCGTCAGTTATTCGATTACCTCTGTTTAGTGTTTGAGGCATCATGACCTCCTTGGGTTGAGCTTTCTTGCACTCCACCTGATAAACATAAGAATAGACCGAGAATTATAACTAACAAATAAAATGGTTATAAAAGATTTATTCTTTAATCTAATAATCAATTAATATTTATTTTATCAATATTAATTAATATTAATATTAATTACAAATCAATTAATATTTAATGAAATCTGTGTAATCATTTAATTCAACACAAGTAGGTCAGCAGAATCAAATGATTATAAAAGATTACATGACAAATCAAAGGTCCACTCTAGCTTTCACATTGTATAAGCTCAACCATCCGTGTGTTGTTCGATTGTAATTAAACTAAACTTTATTTGGCATGATAGCGCTTTGAATTTCAACAACTCCACTAACTTTTGTTTATATTCTATGAATAGAAAGTCTTACAAGCACTGAGTCCTCCTCTCATAATGTACTAAAGGACAATATATTGCCAGCTATTGTAGGCTAACAGATATGGCATTTTTATTGTATTTTATTGTAACAGATATCATAGAAACAGATATTGGTGCAGAGAAAGAGCCAATCAACAGACAGAGGCCATATAAAATAAAGTAAGAAATCACACCATTTTATTGTTAATCTCATGGAAGTGTATTTCACAGACTTTGTCCACAATCTCTTCACTTTCAAACGTTACAAATGCAAATCCTGCAAAATACAACCACATTAATTATAGGCCTACCAACATGTTCGATGTTCGTTAATAACTTATACCTGTTCGCGAATAACTTATACCTGTTCGCGAATAACTTATACCTGTTCGCGAATAACTTATACCGTAGGTCCGTAATGAACTTTCTTCTTCTAAAAGGAATAAAATAACTTTTAGAATTCCTGTATGTATGCGAATGTACACTCATTTAAATGCTTACACTCGTATATATGTTACAGGCAATGTGTGAAATCAGGCAATGTACTACATTGCCTGAATCGGTCAGGCAATGTATTACATTGCCTGACACCACCAGGCAATGTAATACCTTGCCTAAAATCGTCAGGCATTGTACTACAATGCCTGAAAAGTCGCCTCGTTTTTTTCACACATTGCCTGAAATCGTGTTCAAGCTCTTTTTCAGTGAATGGAAGTGTAGGAAGTGTTGGTAATTAATAATAAATGGCAGATTTACTGTCAGCAATTTACTGAAATCAATTCAAGCAATTCAAGCAATGTACTGAATCATTTTTATGTAAGAAATGAAATACTTAAATATATATTTCAAATTAATACAATTACTAACATTAGGCCGTTAAGCAAGGAGTTAACCGAAATTGTAATCTATAAAATAGTCAAAACAAGAAGAACTACTAATAAGTTAATCTAAAACATAATCACTATTATACTGTTTACAATTGATAAAATTTTAACTCAAAGGACTAATCATATTATTAAAATGACTTAGTATATCAGTCGAACAGTTATCAACAGTTATTAACATCTAGCAAAAAACCAAATAATCTAGATTAAACGTCACTGTCAATTTCAGGTTAAATATGTACGATAAAGAAGTATGTGACCCCACACATGATTTTAACCCCCCCCCTCCTGTCATAAACTGTCGCACTTTCTCTGACCCCCCTCCGTCTTTATGGGCGGGCTGCCCCCGAAGGATAACAAGAATAACTTACTTATTTATACGATTAGTTATTTATCCTATTTCTTACCTTCTAATTAATTAAGTCTAATATAAAATTAAAAGTTTAGGTAAAAAGTTTTTCCTAATGTCATTTCTATTGAAAAGTCATAAGCCGGGCTGCTTTTAAGTTGTTACGTTAAAAATATATTTTATAAACTTTTCATGTGAAATGTCTACTAACAAACCTTGATAAGATATGATACTGTCGACGATTTCTTGTCTCCGACTTGTCAGCATCCTTTAATTCCTGAATTATATCGAAGTACTCTACTTTTGACAATAACACACTGTTCTGC
>JAQFZF010001719.1:0-13531 GCA_034695365.1 Enchytraeus norvegicus | reverse complement strand
CCGACCGGCCCCCTAAATCCTATCCTGATTAGACAGCCTAGGGCAGAATATGACTTAATATTATTCCTGATTTTTTATAATAGCGTACTCTATATTATCAAGTGTTGGAAAGGAAGACAAAGAATTACCTATACAAAGAGCCTCAGTGAATGGATGAACGTTGTAGAAGTACAAATGATTAGATTTGCTAGAGACAGATATTTGGAAAAACATGACCGTCAACGCTGGGAATCCGGCAGGACATCTGAATGAAGAAGACTTTGTATTATAATTACATATGTCAAAACTAAATTTCCCTGTTGGATCCAGTAAATGTGAGAATAGTCCATCGTAAAACTGTATGTGCTAACGAGGATACTAAGGAAGGTAATAGAAAATCACCTCAGTAACCAATACTATTCTTTGAAGTGAGGCATCCTCTTAGTAGACATAGGGTAAGCAATGTTCACGGTTCAAATCCCAGGGCTCACCATCACTGATGTAGCCGTTAGGCCGCGATACGACGTTAAATTCGTCTTTAGTCTTCAACAATACCAACACGTTTAATATTGACAGTTTAATTAATCATTATTTATAGTATAATTATTAATCAAAGCACAAACCACTTTAATGTTAATTTCTGGAATATCACAATGTGAAACAATTACGTGAAAACTTAACACAAATACTTTATCATTCGAGCAAATAGAGCCAATACAAGTTCATAAGTTCATGTTTCAAGTCTTATTTAACGAAGTCTTTAATGTATCATTCCTATATCAAAGTAAATCATTGCTGAATGCAAAAGGGTCAACTTTCAGGTATAATAGTGTATCTATAGAAGACATTGAAACGTATTGGTATGTAAATGTTACTATATAGGTACCTATTACGAAGTTTAATACACATGTATTTGATTGTACTCATACAAACTACACGTATATTACAAATAAGTTATACAATGCATATGCATATATGCATTGTATAACTTATTTAAATACATATACATGCATTAGACTGTATACAGTATATCTGAGCAGAGATTGGAGGCATTTTGGAAATGGAAAAGATTTAGGAAAGTTTCTTATAAAGATAATAAGAATTAGGTGGTATTAAAATTCAATATGGTTGGTGAAAGCAGTGTGCTAATTGAAACGATAATAAGAAGAGGAAAGTTTAATGGAAGAAAAGGACGAGACGAGGACGAAGCCGCATAGGAATGCTGGATGATTTAACAGAAGGTGGAATATAATTATGTTGCCATGAAAGTAGAGTTAATGAAAGAGAGTTGCGGAGGAATTGGAACTCTGGGACCAGAAGTTTGGCAGAGCATTAGATGAATATACATGTATAAATCCTACAAGCTTATACAGTGTACATACATGATTATAATTATGTAGACCTGTAAATTAATAATTATACATGAATAATTGAATATGCACTATACAGTTTCCTATATAATAATTATAAGTAGATCGGTATTGACACTTATAGTTAGCCCACTTACACTTTATAGAGCTATGTAAATATGCTTAACTGCACAGCGATCCATACCCATACATACGAACATACTCAACCATACACACGAACATACAGAAGAACATACTCAATAATAAACACAAACTTACACAGACAAGTAGGTCACACATAAGTGTAACCAATGCAGAAACGAATAGCTATGTTAAATTAAAGGCAAGATTGCTCTGAAGGTGCTCTCGAAAATTGTTAAAATAGCATTTCAATATTAGGACCAAAGAATCACTTATGATGGTAATTCGACAGTAGCATAAAATTAGTTTTATTTCACATTATTAGAACATCACTGGATTGTTGTTTCGGCTTAAGAAGTCAGCCAAACATCTTAATGTCTAATCATAGAAATAATTCTATATTTACAAATAATGAAAATGACTTATAACTGCAACTGATTATTAATTTACAACTTAGAACTGATTTTTCCACTAGGTGCTCACTACTGAACTGCAGTGTGTTTTGTGGAGTAAAGTTGTAATAAGCTTAATTCCAATCGTTGTGACGTAGTGCTCGATTGTGTTGAGCCGTCTTGAAGAGAAGCCTTGTGCTAACTCACCCAAACATACCTTACAAAGTTCTGCATAATTTTCTGCCAGGAATTAAAAGCATTTAAGTTACAGTAAAAATTTATGTCAAATGCAGAACAGAAAGTTAGACGAGGGAACTGATCAATAACTTTAGCAATACAGCACACAGGTGACAATTGTCATTTACTAACGGTGAGATCACCACTCTTCACAGATATGATAGTACTATTGTACCTCAAGACCTGTGCTTAACTTTGCAACTTTCACAAGAAGTCACCCACTACTTGCTTCCAATTATCCGACCCACGAAGGGATGGAGGGCTTGGTTGGTTAATTGTACATCCGAGATTTTACTCTCTGATTGACTCGACCGGGAATAGAACCCAGAACTTTCTACACAAAATTTGACACAAACTAGGCTGACCAATGAGCCATGGAGACGTATAAGAAGCATTTACACTGCTTGGGCGAGGAAAGGGGCGTTAAATCTGCATCCGGTTACTGATTCAACTGTCAACTTACCAAGAACCAATACTATTCAAAAGCCTTCTTCATTGTTATATGCTTTAAACAGCTATATAAAGTAAAAATATTGTCCTGAAGTGGGTTCCCATTTTTCAACAGGTGCTTAGTCTCCTAGTAACTGCAGGCGTGTACAAAATCATTGATAAAAATTATTTCAAGAAGTTGTTTATTTGAACAATTCACATTTCAATACAATACCCAGTTCACATATACAAATACAGTAAATATCCAATAGTATACAATACTATATATAGTATACAACCAGTAGTACTGTATGTAAAAGTTACATTGCTAATCTCTCTTGATTACATGGATCCATGGACGGAAAAAATACCCTACGACGGTCCATACATCAATTCATTTGATTTCAGTGCAGAGAATTTAAATAACACACTGTCCAAACCAGCAGACTAAATCAATTTCAGCAATTATTTTTAATTATTTATTCAATACCATATAAAACACAATATGTTTAATTTATAATGTTATTGTACCCCTCGTTGATGTTGCCATTGGGAACCAAAAGTTGCTACTGAAAGGTTGACGGTATTGCCTCTGTAATAATACATCTATTACACAGTAATACACAGCTCAGTGCTTTTGCAATTGTGTTTCTGTTTCTTTTTATTTACTTTTTAGGCTTAGGGTTGGTGGTGGGATTGGGACTTTGACAAAAAATTAATGTGTAAAAACAATATCACAACGGGCAATATTGCGAAGGGCTAAGCTCCGAGGGTTTAGGATTTAGCTGTGGCGCAATGGCTAAGCATGTAGACTGCGGATCAACAGATGTGCGGTTGGAAACTTTGCCTAGCCAGTCTCAGGTGTGTTTCTATCCAGTGCTCTTTTACGTGGCAGGTCCAAGGCAAAAATTCATACACACAATCAACTATCTCGCTCTTTAATGACCACACCATCGACCAACTCAATAAGTCCGTCTCATCACAAAGGCTTTGCCTTTTCCACACCTAAAATGATGCCTTTCTTCAAGAAAAATACAAGTTTCTGAGGCGGTATTCCATTGCCTTCCTTAGTATCTGTGTTAGTCGGCTCTTCAGAAACACGTGCAGTTATCGGTTGGACAATTCTCTTATATTCCGGACCAAGCACACCTGTGTAAAACACAGGTGTATTTTACACAGGTGTACTGTGTTACACTACTACTAGTACACTGTACTACTACAACAGTAACTGTACTGTGTTAATTTTACACACCTGTGTAAAACACAGGTGTGTAAAACACAGGTGTGTAAAACACAGGTGTGTAAAATACAGGTGTGTAAAACACACCTGTGTAAAACACAGGTGTGTTTACGGGTAGGAAAACGACAATAAACCTGACTGGTCAGTATGTATTAGACAAATTATACATTGTTAGCATATCTGAAATCATCTTTGAACGACGAAAAGGATGTTAAATCTATACGGATAAATAGCATTATATGCAGTATCAAAAATACAATGGACAGCAGTTGTTGTATGAAGTATATAATACGAAATGTATGCGACATGAATCAATCAATGTGAATTTTAAGTCCATTTCATCATCCGCTGATAACAACAGGGACGATAACATTACAACAAGATTACTATATTTGGGTACACAACACAAAATGAGAAGACGATGTTAAAATTGAATGCCATCTGGTTTAGATTTGAATTCAGGTCTGTTGACCACAAACTAAATATGCTACCATTTAGTACGAAGCAGTGGTTAAATTGGAAATCAAATGGCCAGGAACGCTAATTGCAATTTTTATCTGGGCCCTGGAATACTAATGGTGATTTTATTCTGGACCCCGGAACGCAGGTGACAGCGTTCCCCCTCAATTTAAGCACTGGCACAAAGTAATAATACGACGTACGTATCTATATAAAATATAACAATAGCATAATATTTTTAGCACGGATTAAAGTCGATTTCATCATCCACGGATGATGTCAGTAATGGTCCCATCTGTTTAATACCGAATCTGTGGCCTCCTGCTTAAAGAACGATTGTGCTACCCACTGGGCTAGCCAACAGGGATTTGCTGTTTGAAAAATCAAGGGAAAAAATACCCAGAAATAAAAATCAGTGAAATACAAAACACACCAGTATTAGCATAATCTGAAACTAATTGTTATTTAGTAAGACAGCAAATGAGGAATAAAGAAATAGAAAGCATAATCATAAGTGGAAAAATTGAAGGATAACGTTGCAAAGGAAGAAAAAGAAATACCTACACAACGAGTCCCAGTGAATGGATGAACGTTTAAGAAGTAGAAATGATTAGATTTGCTGACAAAGACAGAGATATTTGGAAAACCATGACCGTCAAAGCTGGGATCCGGCAGGACACCTGAAAGAAGAAGAGAGCAAAGCAAAATGAGAGAAAATATATGAAAACAAAAACACCGTACCCCTAAATTTTGCAGAGACTGCCTAAGAACTCAGTAATAATGGATTATGCTGATTTAATTCAGTTCAAAGTGATTTAAATTGATTGATTGTAAATGGATTGATTGATTATTTTGATTGACTCACAGAAATTAGCCGATTGATTGATCAAACAATAGTTTGATTTTCTTTGATATCCATTGATTGATTGGCAGTTTGATTTGATTCACTGACAGCTATCAATTTTCATTGGTTGACTAACATAATACTGATTGATTGACACTTTTTGATTCAATACACATATAACAGAGCTCTGTTTCATATATGTTAAATATACTGGTTGACCTTCTTGACATCGCCTTCGCCTTCGAGTGAGGAAACAAAATTTCAGTCCTTACAATTGCATGGCATATATTTGAAATATTGATGACCTTTGACTAAAATTAGACAAGCACATTCCTCTGTTAAATCAAACTACCTGTTTGTACTACTCAAAACTGTCTAGAGTATCCTATATGTTATTAATTACACATAATTATGAACATCTGAACTCGATAGCAATCTTGCCTGATAGGCAGGAGGTCATGGGTTCGAGTGCCAGCTGGGTCCGTTTCTGACAGTATCCTCAGATACAGAAACAGTCGTTAAACTTTATACAGATTTACTTTTACATCAAAGTACAAATACAAACAGATCCAGAGCTGTGATTTGAACTGGAAGCCTTCAACTTGTCATACAACCATGTTATAAATACAGTTAGATAACCATTATTGGTCCACAATATTAGAAATAAAAATCTTAGCACAGCAGTCACGTATAATTACAACACAGATTTGAGGTAATGATTAAAAGGCTATAGGCCTAACCAAATTTAACGTAAGTTTCATGACCTAGTGGCTACAACAGTGACGGGTGAGCCCTGGGATTCGAATCTTGAATGAATGAAACCACAGTTGATTAACTGACAGCCAGATTCGTAATTACAAATTTATATTTCATCAAATCACGACGACATGTAAGGAACCCTTCCAATCATATATGGACGTTGTTTTGCAGAACTGGTCGTTGTTTTGCAGAACTGTTTACAGACAATTTTTTAAGCTAAGATATCTAGTTTACTTTAAAGTTTGAATGAAATTTAAAAAACTTTATTTTTGAGATGCACAGATATATAGTTAAGTGTGTTATTTTAGCATAAACTAAATATTTTTTTAATGTCATTCCAACTTTAAAGTTAGTTGTCTGACTAAAAATTTCTCTGTGGATCAATTCTGCAAAAATACTTTGGAATCATATAGTGACGTCAAGATCTATTATCATATATCCCATAGACAAGCATAAGCTTTCAAGCGTTGTCAATAAGGTAATGAGATGGGATTTGGACGGAGGTTTAGTACTTTCTGAACTTGAAGAGGAATGTCTAAAGCTAGATCGAACCCTATTCAGTAGCATTTTGAATAACGAACAACACGTATTGATTCAGTTATTACCACGTGTTAAAAGTTGGCCTAACATCCTATAATTTGCGGAAGAGATCCCATAATAGAACGCTTCCCCTGTGCACTTCTCTCACAGCTAAGAACTTCATTAACAGAATGCTCTTTGAATTTTAATTGATATAAATTTAATTTTGTTTAATTGAATTTAATTGATATTTAAGTCCTATCTTAGATCTTATTCTCTATTATAGATCAACTTAAATTCAATGCTAACTGACTCTTATGAACTGATGTATGTATTTTGTTTGTATTTGTTTTGCTATGTATGTATTCTAGTTTATAATATCACTGTGCGTGTGTCATAATGATTTGTTAATAAAATACTACTACTAAGAAATTATGGATAAACTATCATCGTAATAATTATCATTGAATCTCTACACGACCGATGAATATGCTACGGATTAAAAATAGTCAAAAAGCCTAATGCAAAGCTAAATCTAATAGTAGGCCTGTTATGAAATGGTTTCTAGTTGGAACTATCTTGAATTGCTTTTCTTAATTATAACACTTAAAATAGCTGAATCTAAAAGAGATTACATCACCAGTCCTCAAAGGCGTAAGTATAAAATTTTCTCTAAGATTCATATGATATTTCAGGACATGAAATCAATCAATTTATAATCAATTAATTTGATAATCCACCAATCAGTCAATACGTCCGTGTTCTTAGTCCATATAAAGCCACCATTAGGCATATTCCACCACCTAGAAATCATTTAATTTGTCATGTAAATTTCTTTGTTGTGCTATCAATCAATCAATCAATACGAATTTCTCGTAGACTTTCTTCTATGAATTTGAGACGTGTTCCGGTGGTTTGAATTTACGCTTTCCGCTTGGGACGTCCCTGATATTGCCTTTGAGTTAGGAATCGGATGTTAATTTCTCATTAATTGATTGGTCCAAATCCTCTCATTGACCCCTTTGTTTATTTATTTATTATTTCTTCGTCACGAATCAATATATCGAGATATCGAAGGGGGTCCTTTTCCTGAACTGAGATAAAGTCCAGAAATGACTCTTTCATGTACATAGTCCGACATAACTGAATATAAAATCATAACATACACTATTAATATTATGTATGAACCAAAATCTTAATTCATGAATTTATGCAGATATTTAATAAAGTAAATTTTATTTTTATTTTTTACAGATTTTGAAACCAGTCAGCCCCCACGGTTGCGGGGGGATGATGGAGGAGGGGGAAACAGGTCGTGGGGGTGGAGACAGGACTCAGATGAGGAGAAACTGATGAGAGGATTATTCGAGAAATATCGTATCACCGCTCGTCCTGTGTTAAACTCTTCCGATATCGTCTATGTCCAGATACAGTTCTCTCTCATGCACATCAAAGATCTGGTGGGTGCGCATTTACACTTTACATTTCATTGGGTTAGTTAATATATGCTACTGGAGATGATATGCTAATTATCAATCAATCAATCAATGAGGATTTAGCGTCCGGTTTCTCACCCGAAGGCGATGTCAGGGACGTAATCGATCAATGAGGATTTAACGTCCGGTTCCGGTTCCTCACCATTATATTATATTCTATTATATTGACATATTATCTGTTGATACAAACATTCTAATATATTGTAGTCTAAAAACTATAATTAGAATATATGAAATAGTACGTAGGCCTGCATGATATGGTATTTAAAAAAATAAATGACTCTTTATGTCTGTGTTGACTATCTGTACTTCTATAGCCTATGTAATTTTGTCATTGATTTTGGTGATGCATGTGTCATGTGCAGTTGTGCACTATGCAGGTACTTCTAAGGATTTGTGTATGTCAAGTCTGCTAATAAACGGAAATATTATTATTATTACATGGGTGTTGTCTGCCTAGATGTTATAAAATATAAACCAATCAAACACTTGCATCAGTTATCTAATTTATAATGGTTTCAACGACTTACAAGGTACAGCCGAATTTATCTTCAGTTTTGCCGCCTAACGGTTACATCAGTGGCGGGCGAGCCCTGGGATTCAAAGTTTGAACCGTGAATCTACGGAATCTGAGTTGGACACTGAATACTAGTGAATAGAGCAGCTTATAGATTGCTGTCACTCAGGGATCGTCACGACTAGGTATTAAACTCACGACCTTGGTCTTTATTTTTAGAAGCCACAGCGCGATCAATTGGTCTTCTGTGAAATATTTAGACTAAGCAACATGAAATGTGTAAACGACCTTCCAGGCGCCACCGAAATGTAATCTTTTCCCATTATCGCATTGATCCTCTGGTCGAGCGACCATTTCAACCGTCCGGTCGTTCGTTATCGTCCAATCAGTAGGGCACTCTCTCTCTCTCCGCATAGACCAGAACAATTCAACTGAGTCTCCCTCAGTGCACTGCCTAATGGCAGGTCCATGACATATAATAGTTTATTCACAACTTCATCGTGACACACCACAATGTTACAATTTTAGAGACTCATATACATGTACAAAGCACATTATAACGATCTCGATAACGTTTTCAAACTTATCTATCCACGGTGTGGCATAGACCAATACAATTCAACTGATTCTCTCTCTCTCTCTCTTTAAGTGTACTGGCAAATGGCAGGTCCATGAAATATAACGTTGCCATACCACTCTATCCTGAGAATTTGCGGAGACCAGAACAATTAAACTAAGTTGCAACTTATAATTTATCGAGCAAGGAGGTTCCACGTTTCAATGTAACTGTAAGAATAATTACTGATGCTAAAGGTTTCTGAGTATAAAAATTCGTAAATTTATTGTTTGATATATTAAATTAATTAATAATTTCACATATTGAAACACTGTGTCACTTGAGAATTTTCTAACAGAAATTGCGTCCGTATCGTAAGAGCCGATTAAGGCATATACTAAACCACATCAAAAATCACGTTTTTCTTTAGAGGAAAGTATCATTATATAGGTACGGTGAATTCTGAGTATTTTGCAATGGGTCGACTTGCTGAATTTATCTATGGAGTGTTCACGTATGATCGAGGAAATAGACTCTTTGTAGGAATTTTATCTTGTACTTGCCGTGTGACAGAGCCGTGTAAAGATTGCAAGATATAAACCTTGGTATCACAAGTTCTTTGGAAGCTTTACTGGTCTGCTAACAATTTACCATATCGTCGTCCACTAACCTGTTTCCAGATAATTTGATTTTTATATTTTGCTTGTTTTGGTTACACAATAATCCTTCTCCTGGGCGAACTGACCTGCATTAATATTTCAAGTGCGATGTGACCAGTGGTTAAAGTGGAAAATAGTAGGTGGTGGAACTGGTGGAACTCCCTTTTTGGGTGGTGGTGGAGGTGGTGGAACGCAAAAGTGAGATATAGTGAAATTTATTGAGAGGTAGTGAAACGCAAAAGTGAGATACTGTGGGGTGCCGGAACGCCGTTCCACCGCGTTCCGGCCCAATTTAACCACAGGATGTGACCCAAAAACAGTTCTCGCCTAGAAAATCTGGAGGGTAAGTCCTTTGATCATGGAAAAATCTGGGGGGGGGGCTAAGTCCTAGTCATCAATAATAATTATAATGAAAATATCTGGGGGAGCAGATGAAATATGGGGAAACACGGTCCCCTCGGCTCGGGTCTAGAACCAACACTGGCAACGTCAGAGAGTGAGTGTAAATTGTGCTGCAATTGTTAAAGTTTTATCCCATGCATGCATTGATGTAGCATAATTATAATACATTCTGGAGGCACTCTAAATCACGAATACTATTGCCTTCTGACTACTGTTCCCTACACTTTTCACTAACTTAATTAGGGGTACTCAATATAAAAGTTAGTGATTGATTGATTGATCAAATATCTTGCAAAACTAGATCCACGTGTAGATTCAGTGAGAAATCCACAAGGATTGTTCGTAACTCCGAGGTAGTTTATATTTGTTCTCGGTTTATCATTTTGACCTGCTTGGATATTTAATTAATGCACGATTGCCCGTGTAGCCTTTTGTAATTCAAAATATATTTTTAGAGAGTGTCCTTGTACCAACGTGTGACCTGCTGTAGAGTAGGCATATGTCCGCGCTGTACCAATTTTATGCATTTTTAGGCACCCTGAAAGTATTTTATAACTACATCTACTACAGCGAAACTTCCGTCCGGAACTGAAACATAAAAATTCCGCCACAACTGTAGGCCTACAAATGGATAAGTGAAATCTGCAGTTCCTATAACTGACTTCTTCACTCTCTCTCATTTTCTAATTTAGTCGCATCTTGCGATCACTGGGGCGTCCAATGAGTCCAATTTGCGGCTGTCTGGATCGTATGAGATGAAAATTTAGGCTATGTTTTTCAGCATGCCTATAACAAGCTGCGGATATTTGTCTATCTTACACTTGATGTGATTGTTATCATGCGCTGTTTATGCTAATTCGATGTGAAATATGAATTTTTTTATAATAAAATACATCAGACATGTAACATTAATCATTTAGGAGAAGATATAAGCACGCATACTTTATAATCCTCTAACAGACCGAATTTATTCCTAAACGTTCCAATCGCAATCCGGAATCCGTTTCATGAATCCTGTGGTAGGCTTAGTATTTATGTTATACTATCCGATTGGGAATCATTCGATGTTGCAGATTCTGGATCTTTCGTGCAAGGCTTTGAAAATGTCATCAAACGCGTTCGGTATTTACATAAACTGTTCCCATAAACCTCACATGTACGTAGGGATTCCAACCTGATTTATAGTCAGGGATCTATATGTCGCTGTGATATAAATTTGGTATAAAGGTCAGTGTCTGCACACTTTCCTATCAAATATAACCATGACGACGTCAATAAATTCAGACCATTAAAATTTTCTCTCGCTTTAACATCACTATCATGACGTCAGGGTTCATCATCCTTGGATGAGTAGACGAACGTTAAACTTTATTATTACTTCGACGTCCCTGACAGCACCTTCAGGTGAGGAACCGGACGATAAATCCTAAGTGATTATCAATATTTTATTATTTCAATCAATTCAATTTTACACACTAGACACAAATATGATTGTAAAATCAAATGCGATGTTGATGAACTGTACTTTTATCAAACAATGCCAGAATTTGTGAATTTAATTTTGGTCAAACTTTCGCAAAGTATAATAATTTCTTCTTCTATCTGCTATATCCTACATACTCTTTCCAATATCATACAGCCTTGAGTATTAATTATCGTTATAGCTTGAAGTCTGCCGGCGGATAATCCATATTGCCGGAAAGCTTGTCCAACGAACATGCCGATTGCACAGAAATTTATGTTTTTATCGATCATTGGCATAGAATCAGAAATGTGACAAAGTAATGTAGACCTTTCAGTCAAATTATTCTGACACTAACGTTTAGCAACTCTATAGTTATTAAGTATATGCTGAAGATAATAAGTTGGTAGTTTATTTTTTTCTTCGTCTAATAACAATTACAACCGGACATGTGGACATGTGCGGTGCGCAATTTTTGTTGTGTATTGTTCAGCCTGAGAGTAATGGTATGGCAATTGATCTACTAAACATTAAGATTGCATGTAGTGTGGTTTCCCATATCTACTGTATTTGTCTTCTGCATGACGGTCTAGTCCTACCGGTAGACATTCAATACAGTACAATGCTTGCTTAATATCTGAGTCATCGTCTAAGGGCGATATCAGGGACGATATGGATGATACAGTCAACCAAATGCACTTTGCTTTTTTGAAAGTCATAGAACTTGTAAAATGTTGCCTGTTTGACAATTGAATTTCAACATACTCGTAAGTAGAAAGTGAGAGGAGCTTATAGAGAGAAAGCATATTTGTAGCAAAGATGTAAATTTGTTTGTTTTGTGTCAGGATATTCGAAGTCAGATATTGACGACTACTGGTCTTCTTATTCTGGTAAGTTTGGTCTATGTCCTATTTAATAATTTGGACTTTTCGGGTCCACAGCCAATCAAATTTCAACCGTTTTACTTCAAGACAATTTAAACGGTAATGTTATTCATACAATATTGTATTGATCCACAAGATTATATTCCGTGGATTAGAAATCGAGGTTTGGTGAGGCGTTGGGGTGGGGGGGGAGGGGGGGGTATGTACTCATATGTCACATAAAATTGCAGCATGCTTGTGCATTTCTTTTTAAAATATGTAAAATTCGTTCTAATCTACGAAGGTGTTCCCTCGACTTCTCCACCACATAAATGTGTACCACAAAGCATCCTGGCTACGCTATATGTTCAATATGTTCAATGCGTTCAATGCGTTTGGTGTGTTCAATATGTTCACTTTAGGAGTGGACTGATGAGAGACTTGTGTGGGATCCGGAAGATCACAACAATCTCACAGAGATCGTCATGGAGGCCAAATCCCTGTGGACTCCAGAGTTTGCAGTCATCAACGGGTTTGCTGTCAACTGAAAATATCTACTTTCATGTTACTTCATTTTCAATTCCATTCACAGGAATGTTCTGGTGGTTCAAAACTGTCTGTAGTTTCACATTCTGCTTGGGACGTCCCTGATATCTTCTTCGGTTGAGGAACGGGATGTTACATCTTCATTGATTGACTTGCAGTTTACGGCGATATCTAAAGATGTACTGTAATCTACTGAAATGCTCTGCACTTTTTGTCAGAAGTAGTCAAACTATTAGAAAAAGTCAGATCAATGACACCTTCTTTTTATATTTTAGTTGCGCATTTAAACATTTTCCGTTGACAGGTCACATTGGCTGATAAGGTACATCGTCTAGACCGATGTCGTGAATGTTAATAAATTATAATGTCAATTTATAAGTTAAATCAATTATCATATAAAATTTGAGATTAAGTGCTGTAGTACATGGTTTTTTCTTACAGCATAAGCTGTAAGAAAACGGAGTGTATGGTGATAAGTAAAAAGGACAGTCAAGTTGCGAACTGGACCTTGAAGGAACACAATAATTCATTTACTTAGGTAGTGTTATAACAATAAGCGGAAAATACGACCCGAGATCAAAAGAAGGATTGCTTTAGCAAAAGAAGCGTTTCAGAGGTTGGAACATATTCTCAGAAACAGAAAGATATCTATGGAAACCAAAAAGAGAGTTCTAGAATGTTA
>JAQFZF010001718.1:0-13533 GCA_034695365.1 Enchytraeus norvegicus | reverse complement strand
TTGTTATGTACAATTATATCATCTACCAGAAAATATTCAATCAATTTCAATTCCAAAATAAATCAGATTTCTATAAGCCTAAATTTAGGCTATATTAGGCCTATACATAATGTACACCATATATACCTCAACTAGTATTTTCTATTGTACAACAAGCACTCAAGCTGGTTTAATGCATACATGTGTCATATTCCAAGGCTTTGAGGCATGGTATATAATGTTTACAATGAAAACAAGACTGACTTGTAACTTATATATACACAGTTTACAAACTTGTATATATTTAAAGTTCTATTGATGGTTCCTCCTTTTCAAAAAGGCTAATGCCGAATTTAACACGTTATTTCGCTGCTGGAAGGCTACATAAGTGACGAGTTGCCCTGGGACTCAAACTGAGCAACTATGGAGCTCGAGAGGGGTGCTAAACGGATGAGCCACTGGCCTGATAGGCTCAGTGTGTAGTAATTTAGTTCTGTGTTTTATCAAATTATTTTGGTTTCTAACATAGATCTAGGCTACATCATAAAGTTATGTATTTATATACTCTGCTTATATTATGTTTAAAAAGTGTTGGCTTAGAGGACAAGAGAGAGAGAGACTGAGAAAGAGAGAGAGGGAGAGAGAAAATATGTTATTGAGCACACAGGAATGCACACATACTATATATAAGCTTAATAACAAACATACAAATAGGCAGAATACAGTAAGCACACTAGCATGCAGACATAAATCAAAGGCAGTCAGGGAGGTTCAAGCGCCAGATCTAGGTGACTGTATCTAGCTGACCGTCATGTAAACTTTCGATATCTTGAGTTAAGAGTTCTTATAGTAAATTATTTGACAAATTTCCAGTACTCAAAAATTAGGAAATGTATTCTTAATAAACGAATTAAGTCTGATATTAATCTCTTGCAAACTGCATTCGATTTTTAAAACGATACTTTTCTGGTCTGTTGATAGACGATGCCTCATAGAGTGATACAAGTGCATCATCAGATTCTATAATTACATCTCTATGATTGAATGACATTAGGCGACTGCTCGCAGTGCTAAATGCAATCACATATACATGTATGTATAATGTATTATATATAGTTTATATATTTGAAATTAGAATGAAATACAATATTATACAATGATGATTTAACGTCTGGTTCCTCACCTAAAGGCGATGTCAGAGACGTCTGAAGCAGGCTATGTAACCGCAAGCCAAGGTCTTTGCCGCAAGCAATTCTATTCCATCAGAACACTCGTCAATACGAAGACCGAAGAGAGATCGAGTCTAAGCAGTGCAAGTCCAGCTCATCTGAATGTTACTTTAATACAAGTGCTATTGAAATAGTTTACTTGCTGTAGGTCCATGGATTATTCCCAGTCAGGTTGGTAGGGGGAAGTGGTGGTTCCGCCTGATTTTTTGGGGGGCGGGCGAATTGTCGAAACGACCACAAATTCCATGATTTCAATTGTTTAGAAAGAAAACGTTATCAAAAAGGTCAAATTCATTGTTGTCATATCAATTTGTTTGCTTCTGAGAGGGCGATTCCACCCCCCCCCCCCCGATTCCGCTACTGGGGAGGATTCATTTTGAGTTCATCACATTTGGTATAGCGAGAGATAGAACATTAATAATTGGGAACTCTATATTCGGTCAGTGTAGACAACTTTTCGAATGTTTTGCCGGGAATTGAATAAGAATTTAGAACTTTACATAATAATAAAAGGAGACAATCGTGGGTGCTGAGAAAAGAACTGATAGCCACTGCAGAAGCCGTAACTAGTGTTTAATCGAACCGATGCATTAATTTGTAGATGTGGTGTAGGCAAAGCCTTTAAATGGGATATAATATACATTATCAATATGGATTAACGTTCATTTCATCATCTGACGACAATATTAAAGACGTCTCCAACAGCACAATCAATACTAGCTGGTCAACTCAAGTTGACAAGTCAAAACTTGTGCTGATGAGAACAGGAGTCACATTTGTCAAACATTGCATCAATTTGTTGGGTTGGTCAATGGTGTGCCAATTAGTTATCTAGAGATATAGTGAAATTTTTGCCTTGGACCTGCCGTCAGGCAGATCATTCGATGGATTGTATGATTCATAAATTTGTGTCAGTTAGCAATTTCTATAAAATGTGTATTTGTCGTCCCTACATCGTCCTTGGATAAGGCAATGGACGGTAAACCTTAATTAATTATAGTTATAGGCCTATATTATAGCTGTCAGTAATTGAGTAAGTGTATATGGGAATTGGACAGAAATCTGACTACTGCAACTCCTTTATACTATTTTTCTATGAAATAGAGCGCTCATCAATTCAACTTGTCATGACTATAACTGAGCCCGCCACTCACCTGTACAACACACCATGCCTAGCATACCACATAGTACAATGGCTTTTATTGTGTTCACATACCGCGGTATAGAAGCCTTAGAAATCTAACTGTAGCTATTTAATGCATAACATGATATTGAGTCAATCTAGCTTTTGCGTGTAAATGAATATAATAGCTTACTATAATTATGTTGATTGCCTTAAATATACCGTCGATGACTTTATTTTCTGTATTTGTCACACAGATTTGTAGTTACTGATCATGATTATCGATGTATTATTATATCCACGTCCCTGATATCGACGTCAGATAATGAATTAGACTGGCTGAGTTACATATACATATATATATATAGCGAGTTTTAAGTTTGATTTAATGTTGGTACATGATAGTTAACTATATTACGAAGACTAATTGGCAGACTGTTCCAAACTTTAGGACCAAATTTGTTCTCATTTATCAATCGGCTGCAGATTGTGAAAAAAATTAGGCCATCGACCAGTGGACCTGCCATCTGCCAGTCCACTGTAGAAAGAGAATGTTTGAGACCTGAGCCGATTAATGATTGTTTAAATTTCTGAATTAATTGATCATTTCTTACTTTGCCCGGTTAGGTAGCGTAGTCGGTAGTACACTTTCTTGATAAGCAGGATGTCACGGGTTCGAGTCTCCGTCTTTGACAATAACCTTTGTTATGAACGTTAAACTTAGCTTGACAGCTCTTTAGATTTGACATTAAAAGCTATTTTTAATTTGATTGTTTCTATGTTATTTTAGATTACCGTACGTGGGCTTTAGCTTGTTGGTATCAACGTATTATGAGAGTGCGTCATGGTCTATTGTAACTTGGGGAGAGCATTATTGATGAATGGGTAACGTTTATAATACAGCTTGTGGATTGGATTTCGATAAATGATATTATATGGAACTCTCTTATAATGGATACCTTCTGAAAGATCGCATAGAATCGACAGGAATTTTAGCAATTTTTCTACATGTATGTTCAAGCGAAATATAGAATATCGCAGGACTCATCCGTCACCAATCAATCAATCAGAAGCTTATATAGCGCACTCTTAACTAAGTCTCAGAAGCGCTTTTGAATAGCGAAGTGTAGTGTAGCCTGCATAGATTGTTGCAGCTGGTAGGCCGCGAAACGGAAATTAAATTCGGTTTTAGCCTAAAGTTGTTTAAACTTGTGAGGAGACACTGGTGCAGGACTGCATGACTCTAGTACATCTACTAGCATGTCTGATACATGGTTGGCGGCCTTAGGGCCGGGTGGGGTTGGGGGTCATGCAGTGGGTGGGGGTAAGGGTGATGTAGGGGTTGGGGGTGTGAGGACAACATCGGGGACGTCTCTGACCAACACGGGAATGAATGGAAACACAAGTGTGACTGAGAGTGATAGAGATAGAGTGAGTGTTACAGAAAACGGTAGAGATGGAGTTAGTTTCTCTGAAGGTGATAGCGGCAGAGAGTCAGAGTTAGTGGAAGAGGCTGATCTAACAACTGCTCTAGAAACTGATGTTACAGCTGCAATAGTTAATACAATGACAGCTGAGTCAGATATAAGGATAGAAGCAGCTGCTGCAGCTACGGAGGTTGTCTCAGAAGTTTCATCAAATATTCTTCCAGCCTCAGATGATATATCTGTAGGCCCACCTGCTCTAACAACAACAACATCGGGGCATGCTTCATCAGACTTACACCCAACAACAACTGAATCTGCAACAGTAAATACTGAAACTTTGTCTGGATCTGCACCAGCTGTAACTGCTGATTCATCTTTAACGCCATCAACAACAACAACAACTTTAGTACCGGGTAAACCCATGAAGGTCAAGTTCAGAGCGGCCGAGGATATCCAAGATAGCGCCGAGGCAGAAGGTGATGATGTGCTGATAGTGCCTACAGGCGCGATAGTATCCGGCACAACGGTTGCCGTGGATACAGTTACGGGGGAATTGGTTACCAGGGAGAATGTAACCGGGTCTGCGGTTACAAAGGCTGGTGGCTTAAAACTGGGCATGGTAGGTGGCATTTCTGGGATTAAAGGTGGAAGTTTGAATAGGTCAAAATCAGATGAAATATCTGGGGATATACTTAAACTAGGTGAAGGGGCGAAGTTCGGGGTATTGGGTGCAGGAGGGGATGGAGCAGAGAAGGGCAAGGTTGATGTCAAGAAGAGAGCTGCTGGTAGTGATATAGACACGAGTAACCTGACAGAGGAAGAGAGGATCATGATCATGGATGTACTGAGACGTAATGAAGAACTTGTGGTGAAGGACAGGGAGCGGATCAAGTAAGTCTTCTTCATTACGCGCTAATTTTTTTAATTTTGAGTCCTGGTTGGATCTATAGCCTAGTCGGTAATAAAGCTTGCTCGATGAGCAGGATGTCACGGGTCGAGTCTCGGCCGGGTCAGTCTCTGACAGTATATGGTACTTTCAGCGACATGGCTTTCCAGAGTACAAGAGATTAAAATTAATTTTAAATGTTTTTTTATCTATACTTCTTTTTTAACATTTTAAAATCAAATTTATTTGGTGATTGGTGAGATTAGACGGAAAGCGTCCCGATGGTGTGTCCCAGATCCCCTGGTCAGAGGGCAAGTGTGTCAGCTGGGATGTTACTATCACGGGTACGCTCGTGGCCAGTAACCTTGTCGTGTCGAGCTCTATCTATAGCTGGGTCTGCTGCAGAAGTTGCAGTGGAAATCTTGAAGCTTCAAAAGTACTCAGAAATAATGTCAAGGTATTCCTTCGTGCCCATTGCCTTTGAGACCCTGAGCCCCATCAACACTGCCGGCACCAACTTTATAGATGACATTGGCAGGAGGGCCCATGCCATCACCGGCGACAACCACGAAATGACTTTTCTGTGGCAGCGGCTGTCCATAGCGATTCAGCGCTACAACGCTATATATATATAGGGCCTATGCTTCTGCGGCACTTTCAGCGACATGGCATTCCAGAATACAAGAGATTAATTTTATATGCTTTTTAACCAAACTTCTTTTTTAACTTATTAAAATCAATTTTATCATAGTTTTCAGCCCAGTATCGTTTACCACCCAGGGCATAAAAAAGTTATAATATAACCTATGTAAAGGTTTCAACCAATCAATCAATCAATGAGGATTTAACGTCCGGTTCCTCACCCGAAGGCGATGTCAGGGACGTTTCAAACAGCTTATACAACTACAGACAGCATCCAACCACCAGAAAGCTCCTGCAAATGCACTCCTTATTAATGCGTTTAACATTTGCTTCATCATCTGATAACGATACAAGGGACGTCTCCAACAGCACCATCAATACTAACTGATCCACTCAAAGTCACAGTTAGCAAAGTCAACGTTAGCAAGTCACAAACTTGTGCTAAAAGAGAACAGGGGTCGACACTGGTCAGACACGGAGCAAGACCATTTATCCATAATATTATAACCTATAATATATTTAATAAAAGTAAAACATTTAAGGGGGAAAGAGTTTTAAATTAATCTTACTGCAGAAAGAAGTAGGCCTAAAGCTCGCGCAAGTTCTAACGAAGATTGCAAAGTGTTCCTTCCGTGTGGTTGGTGTTGCAGAACGTAACTATGCAAGTGGACCTGCCGTTTATCAGAGCACTGGATGGATGGATAGATAGATACATAGATTTATAACCTGATCAAGATATATATATATATCTCGAAGAAAAGTGAAAATCTTTTATAATTTAATACTACACTGTTAGAAGTTGCAAAATTTTATGAATTTTTGGAGGTCATTAGTGGTCTGTGATATTTAAATTTAATGAAACAGACACCTTTATTGGCTTTAAATAGGTTGTATAAGTGTTTAAAGTCTGTTTCCTTGTCGAAAGGAGATGTTGATCAATCCAAAAAATATATGGGGTACTGGGTGAGGCATAAAAAGTTGAACCTTAATTATTCTTGGAGTATTTTCTAAATCTTTTAGTCTAAGTACACACTATTTACAGGTTATATAATATAGGCCTACGCAGGGCCCAAAGTTAGGCCTAAATTCCAAAAGAAATTGATGCCTGTTTAATAAGCTTTATGAACGATAAACGATTTAATAAAATATTATATAATATTGGTACAATAATAAGTTTAATTATAGTGATGTTAGGCGGAAAAATTGTCCGGAAAATTTCATATTTTTCCGGAAAATTTCAGAAGATTTCCAAAAAAATTTCCAAAAAATTTCCAATATTTTTCCCATGAATTACTAAATAACAATTTACATGTATGAGAACATTTTAACATCAAATTAAGCTATATTTAAAGCTTTTAATTAGGTTCACTTGTCAGCAGAGACCTTAGGCAGAAAAATTGTCTGCTAAATTTCATATTTTTGGGGAAAATTTCCAATGACTTTCTCCAGAATATTTCTGACATTTTTCCATGAATTACTAAATCTAATAATTTACATACTTGTATCACAACATGTCCACATCATGCCAAGCTATCTTAGCAATCGTGCATAGCTATCATGCCAGTATCCAGTATAGATATTGATTCAATACTCAATAGATAGACCAAAGTTTTCTTGAGAATTACATTAAGAGCTAAATATATTTTTCCGGTTGCGTGGAAAATTTCCGCAAAATATTTTTCCGGAAAACCCACATCACTAATGTACAATGTACAGTACACCCTGTTAAAAAAACGACACTCCTACAATAATGTGAATAACGTAAGAACGGAAATACCAATTCATTCGCCGTTTGGAGCCCCACTTGGTATGCCAATTTGACATGTTCCCACAGAGTGTGGTCAATATATTTTGAAAAACTCATCAAATTCGTCATTTTTCAAGATAGATTGACCAAAATGTGTGAGAATATGCCCAAATATCAGACCTAGTGGGGCTCAAAAGTGCGAATGAATTGGTAATTCCGTTCTCAATTTATTCACATTATTGTAGTGGTGTGTTTTTTTAGACGGGGTACGTGCGTTATCTTGTCACTATTTGACAGGCACGTATCCACGGGCTGGAGAGCGCCGCTATCCACGGTCCCGCCTGCTACTCGTACGGGGTGAGAGAGGCCGTGAGGGACGACAAGTGGCTCAGCTCTCGTCTTCCCCAGGGCATCATCGAGGCCGCCTGGAGGAGGGAGGAACTGGAGGGGAGGGTACAGCCCGACCATCCTGTTAGGGATCAGGATTGGTGGCGGGAGGGAGCCACGATAGGAGGTACGGCCTCCGTGACCCCCGAGGGAGAGGAGATAAGGCTGCCCGTGATGTCCCTGGCCGATACAATACTGAATACGTTAGAGTTGTGGTTGAATGGGACGGGCGGGGAGAGGATTTATAATGTAGCAGTACCATCTGATGGTTAGTGCTCAAATATTATAATCGATCTATCAATAAATCAATCAATAAATCACCCTACACTACAGTTGCGGCTGAATGGGACAGGATGAGAGAGAGTAATCATGCAGCTGTGCCTTCAGATCAGTGATGGGCAATAGTTTGGTAAAAATAGTTAACCATTTCTTTCAATTGCTTTTTGAATTAGAGCTAAAGTTGACTACTTTTTTAGTTTAGTTAACAATTAGTTAAACTACTTTTTTTAGTTTATCAAATGGTTTAGTTTAAACTACTTTCTTTAGTTAGCTGCTCATCACTGCTCCTGATGGCTACTGTTTGGTGTCCAATCAATCAATAAACTATATTGATGAAGACATATGAATTATGATTGAATATCGGCAGAGGTATAGGTTTCTAAATGATGGTGTCCTGTTTAATTAAATCATTCGCTAAAATCGCTCAATTAGTCTAACGTTAGTTTGAATCCGAAATGCCTTATTATAATGACAAGTTTATGACCTAAGACACTTATAATAATTATTGTCAAAGTAACAATAACGTAAATATCAAATAAACGTTGAAGACTGATACAATAAAGCATATTTTAAATGCATGTATTTAAACCAGTCGCCCGTGTTGGATCCGGGAAACTTGAGAATAGACCAACTGAAAACTGCACATTTTCGTAAAAACCGACTAACGCAGATATTTTCATACAGAGGAAGGCAACAGGAAACCACATCGGAAGTCAGATTATATATTCCCAAGAAAAATAGGTAACATATTGGGTGTGATAAAGGCATGGCCATTTGGATGGAATAAACTTGATGATCGATGGGATGCTCAGTGGTGAGCGTGATAGCAAACCGTGTTTCAGAATAATATGTGCATTGGACCTGCCATTTGGCAGTGCACTAGAGGTAGATAGATTGAAACCAGTGCTCTATAATCTATTTGTGTAGGATCGTACAACGTGCCTGAAGGCCTATTCTTTGTCTACCCTGTGAGGTTCAGTGGACCAGCGAGTTACGAGATAGTGAAAGATCTAGAGTTGTCTAGAGAACTGCAGACGGAGCTAGAGAACATCGTAAAGGTTACATTGCGCTGTGTCTGTCTAAGTAGCTTCTCTCCCCCCCCCCCCCCCTCTCTCTCATCAAAGTTACACATTTCAATTGCAATATTTATTATATGTAAAATGTAAGTCCTAATAACCTTGGAAGATATAACTTCTGAGGTGGCTCATCTTTTCCTTCCTCAGTTTCTGCTTTAGTCGGCTCTACAAAAAACACGCGCAATTTAAGGTTGATTTACTCACAAGTTTTCTTGAATCAACACGAGAATTGAGGAAGGTGCTTACTACTGTTCATCTGTTGTTCGATACATTACATAGTGCGCCCAAGGACTTGCACTGTCTTAGATCTCGATTTCTCTTCGGCTTGTTCATTTTGCAGGAGGGAGTGTTCTGGTGGTTGGAAGCTGTCATTTGCACATTCCGCTTGGGACTTCCCTGACATCGCCGTCGGGTGAGAAACCGGACGTTAAATCCTCTTTGATTGCTTGATTGATTGAAGGCCGCCAAACGATGCATTCCTACATAACGTTCGCTTATATTAGCCCTATGAAACAATGATTGTGCCTATGTGTCAATGTCACAATGTGTCAATGTGCAAGTGCATATATTATATTAAATAGACTGTATGCGTTGATGTATAGCAAGCCATAGCCGCAGAGTACGATCCTATCTCCAATGATCTCACGGCTCTACTGGACCGGCTCAACGCCGATGGTGACAGTGTCGTGCTACCTGATGACGACAACGAGGAGGAGGAGGAAGAAGAAGAGGACGAAGAGGAAGAAGAACAAGAACAAGAAGAACAAGAAGAGGAAGAAGAAGAATTATTAGATCTTTCAACCTCGACAACGGAGGGAGGAGTGGGAAAACTCCTTCCAGAAGGGGCTGTGGTCCCCCCGGAAGTCAAATCTAAGCCGGGCGGTAAGAGGGCGTCAGGGGTGATGAAGGGGAGGGCGTCGGTGGTGAAGCAGAGGGCTCGACGAGCCTCCCAGCAGGAGTCCATGCCCTCCACCGATAGCAAGACCGACCAGGTAATACTTTACGTGCCAAATCAAACTAAACTTCTTCGTCTTTAACACATTTTAAGTATTATTATTATTATTTGAGCAACATGGCATATCATAAAGGCTTTAACTTTTCTCAAAGGCACAAAAATGCGTTTTTATCATATAGGATTATATTGTAATATAGGCCTATACTTTATTTGTGAGGACGACGTCAATGAAATTATTTGCGATAGTTTTTCAATATAAATTATAATTATTGTGTACTGTACTGAGGCCTATTGAACGAAGTGTGCATCTATTTGACGTCCCTGACGTCATCAATAGATGAGGACACAGGCGTCAAACCTTTGCTATATATTTGTGTTTCAGACGTTCAAGCGGACGGCGTCAGGGGTGAGCAGCCTGACTGGGCTCAAGGGCCACAGGCGCTCCCTGGGGGGCGTGTCCAGCAAGGGCAGCAGGGCAAGCATGATGAAGCCACCCGAGATTAAGGAGGAACACAAGCGTGTCAGTCAACTTAAGGGTCCCACGCACAAGAAAGCGTCAGGGCATGGTATAGGACATCCGGCTGGCAAGAAGAAATGAATGAATGAATTGGACGAATGAATGGATGAATATTGGCGAATGAATGAACTGGACAAGTGAATGGGTGAGCGAGAAATGAATTTATTTATTATTTAGACAAGTGAGCTAATGCATTAAATGAATTAATAATTAATAGTACACTACATGAATGAATAAATGAGATAGGTGAATAAATGAGATAGGTGAATAAATGAGATAGGTGAATAAATGAGATAGGTGAATAAATGAAGGAAATAACGAAATAATTTAGCACTACTTGAATAAACGAATAAACTTCAAACACGTTTGTATCAGTGAAAGGAAGCACAAAATTTACACAGCCGGTTCAAGAAAGCCGTGTTCGCTAACATTAGCTGTGTTGACATTGTTGTGAAATATAGTGTTTCTACAATGAACACAATGTGTGCTTGAGGTCAATAGACGTTGTATCATAACGAGATGATTAACGTGTGTATCTCCGAGGCCTCCACTTGTGATCTCGGTACACAAAGTTCAGAGAGCAAATTTTGAGCTCGCAGGACAACAAAGTACAACGAAATCCAGGCCTGTCAATGTAAACAACAGGACGCTAAATCACATTTGATTGTATAGGATTATAACGATGTGATTCTGAAAGAAAATAACTAACTAACTAACTACCTAGCATTTAATGCTGACCAGTGGCGTCACCAGGACTTAGGTTGAGGGGGGGGGGGGCAATAAACAAATGTGTACATGCACGCTCTAAAAATCTGAGAAAAGTGCAAATATGAAGCAAGCCCCAGAAAAATGGCGTTTGCTCAGCACGCAAAGTTGGTAATAAAGCGCGTAATTATTGCGAGCGGAGGAGTGAAAAATCTGTTTGGACTCTTCATAGCAAATGTTGGCCCACACTCAGAATTATCTAGATAAATCCCTGTTCCTTATGATCTTACCAGTATTTAATAATAAAATTAAACATGTAAAAGAAAGATTTAAAAATCTGAGGGGGCTTGTGCCCCACATGTAGCGACGCTACTGATGCTGACAGTCGCGGTATATCAGGTAACACCGACCAACACACGGGCGTTGGGCGTTAGATCGTTCCACAGGGTATCAGTTGAAACAAAATAATAGTATACCAAAGAATACAAAGCAACTTGATAATAGTTTTAAAACGATAGATAGATGTTTATTGATCAATCAAAAACATAAAATCAGTGAATCAGTTGTTACAGCAACGAGTCCCGTCGACCCAATATAACGTGACAGTCCAAAATAAGTACAAATGCGCATAGAAAAATCTATAATAAAGAAGAATACTAACACAAGTCTCATTCAAATACATAAGAACTTATTAATGAAGTTTGCTCGGTATCAATCAATCAATCAAATAGCTTTTGTATAGCGCATCTTAACAATATCTCAGAAGTGTCTCATCACTGCGTCGAATTAAATATATAGATGAGAGTCAATCATGTTCTGGATATAAAATGCGCGACGAAATAGATGATAATGACTTCATGATAAAGGAAATTTGTAGGCCTACTAATTTTCATACTAAGAATTGACAGATTCCGCATTACTATTAGCTAAACAAATAAAAGTTTATAAGAAAATCTTCAAGTCATTTTGAAGTAGCATTTAACAATTAAAGTAAAGTAGCAACTAATTAATTAATTAATTAATTGTGAAGTAGCAATTAACAGTAGAATTTTAAATCACACATAGAAACATAAATTCACGCCAGTGAAACACATTATAGTTAGTAGAGCAAATATTTAAAACCGTTAAAATATGTCAAACTCGGCTAATTCAGTGACTGCATTCAACTCTAAAAGTTGATATAAGCTACCATATTAAATACACGCTGCACGCTATTAAATACACGCTGCACGCAGATCTAATATACTAAAACATAAATTATAGTAAATTCAAGTGAACCATCTCAACACTACATATGATAAAAGTTAACATGGATGGGATAAAGCTTGAATAATTTATAATGAAATTTTTGCCGCAAATCATACTTTCCACAAAATACATACTGAAATGTCATGTTGTGATTTCCATGTAGATATTCATTTGTGATAGACTATTAATATAATAAAAGCAAAATACGAAGAAATTTTTATTTTTAAATCAACCAAAAAGGATGAAATCAAGACAAGACTGCTGGAGGCAATCTGGGAAAAATTGCCACAAGAGGCCACTGGCCTGGCCATACTAGCAATCTGGAAAAGGTTACAAGCACTCTTTTGAAGAGATGTCGGTCACGTTGAACACATACTCAAATAGAATCGGCACAGGAGGCATTAAATAAATCCATACAGCATTGTGAAATGTCCCATAAGGTAGAAATAGTATTACTGAATAACAATGGTATAATTAACGAGGCCCTAGCCAATCACAGGATAGTGAGGATCCGTGCACAGGATAAAATTATGTGTCATCTGTTGATGAAATTAGACAGTTATAGATGCTTTATAATATCCATAATGATTAGTGTCTTGATCATCATTAGTGTTTGGCAGTGTCAGCGTCATTACTAGGCAATAAATCAATTTATAGAATAACTGCTGGTATTTTCAAGTTGGGTGTTCCAGCGATGAGCTATATTTAGACGATATCAAACGCTCCATTTATAGCAGATAACTTGGTTTTCCCCGTAGCGAGCTATATTTAGATGATAGGGAATGACTGCACTGCAATGCTCTCCACTGCACACTCGTCCACCCCTCTTCTGATACGGAAATACCCATTCTCCCCCCACCCCGGGCCCCAGCTGTTCTTTATAGTCCAGAAGTTGACACCATTCTCTGCACCATAACCCACTAGTAGTACTGCGTGATTGGTCAACTCAAATGGTGCAAAGCGATTGGTCAGTCCTGTACAACACAAACATAAACACACTATTCGCGCCAGCTTGGTGAATGTGACGTCTACACATTTTTTATATTAATGTTAACGTTTTTATCATACTCGGAACAGAGTGTATCGAGTATTGACATGGGAGCTGATACACTTACAAGCATTACAGCACAAATGTGACAATTGTCATGGTCATTAATCCGATGGTGGGACGGTCACAAATTCAATAACCTCAGAAAAATGTATATCTGCACAATCTTCTGCAGCATCTTTTGTAAATATTACAGCCATAGGTATACCTCGATTAGAGAGTAAAATCTTGGATGTGCAACGGGCCAACCAAGCTCATCATCCCTTCGTGGGTTGGTTATTTGGA
>JAQFZF010001717.1:0-13535 GCA_034695365.1 Enchytraeus norvegicus | reverse complement strand
AAGTCTGTTCAATAAAGTCTGTTCAATAAAGTCTGTTCAATAAAGTCTGTTCAATAAAGTCTGTTCAATAAAGTCTGTTCAATAAAGTCTGCTGTCTGGTTAAAAATTATAATTTATCCCCAATCTAAGTTTTAATTACTTTATTTATTTATTACGTCCTAAAGAAATCATTAATCTTAAAGAGTCTAGAACTACTACAGTAAAAAACAAGTAGATAAATGTATACATACATCTTCGTAATTTTGCATTATTCTATGCATGGACCGTGTTATTATATTTTTAGGGATGTTACGAGAGTATAGGAGCCTGGGTCACGAAGTATGCCCCCATCCTGATTGGTATTGGCATCGGATTCGCTATGCTCGAGGTAAACTTTAAACTCTGTGGATTCATTTGATTTTTAATTTCACTAATTTGACTATTTCGATTCTATTGTTTCAGGTGATAAATTATCCGATGTTAATATTGTACTATAGGGATTGATATAATGAAGTATTAACCGCCAAATAAATCGCTTTCTAACAAAAGTACCGGTAACCTAACAATTTAATAATACTAAGGAAAAAATAATAATACTTATGATTTTTAATTTGTGTTTTATTTGCAGCTATTTGGAATCATATTCGCGGTCTGCCTGTGCCGAAATGTCGACGAAGATTAAATACTGGGACGATTTTGACATTTTACTTATATATTATATATTTTACTTATACATTTTACAATTTTTTCTTTTTTATGTGTTCTTCGTTTAAAGCTTTCCCGAATGATTCAATTCAACGCGTTTAGCATTAGGCTATAGCTAGTATAGAGACTATTATTATTGTGGACATTCCTTAACAATATTGTTTAAGGGAAATCCATGTTAAGTCGTACGTTCCAAAATATATCGTGGACTATACCTAAAAATAAAAGTGTTTGTGTATGAATTACTGTACAATATATGAATTTAAATAAGTGTTATATCTATCTTTAAAGACCCATAAGCAAACAATCACTTGCGAAAACTGAACGGCCACTTTCGCTGAACGCCTGAATTTCAGATGACCAATTAGATCTGTGGCAAATCCATGAAGACTGACCATTTACCAATATGGCATGAATTATTTTGATAAGTCATGCTTAACATTAAATGAAAATTTCTGTCCATAGCACCCCATCTAACTGCATGATGGTATTATAAAAGGTTACAATTAACCAATGTGTAGGCCTTAAACAAGTATTTCTGAACCCGACGACGACTTCAATAATTATGATTCTGATATTGCTACATGAGACACTGTGGTGCATCGTTATATCGAATGTGGTTAAGCCGTAAGCTATAGCTTTTCATAAAACCAAGAGGCTCATGGTACAAATCCCCACTAAATCCACCCTGCATGGCGCTGACATTTTAAGCGAAGGAGACAGAATAAAAACCTATAATTCTATATGGATATAAGTTTAATCCACTGCACGCACGCAATAACAGATACTAAATACAAAAGTAAATGATGTAAACCGATGTGTGCAGAGTAAAAAATACTTTGATTCTCTATAATGTATTATTTCATTGTGTTCTTTATTTTTCTCTGCGTTCATTATCCGTAACCCCTATACAAAAACTGCAGTGTCATACTGAATATAGACTATGCAATATATTTATCGCAGATCTTTGTCCAGAAGCTTTCTGGGTCTTTGCTTAAATATTACAATCGAATAATTAATTATTGATTATTGATTGATCGTTTGATTGACATATAAATTGATTTTGTTCATTCGTGTATCTAGTTTTGATTTAGAGTACAAATATCGAAATCTAATAGACATCTCTGAGAAATGATTTACAAGTAAACTTTATGTTTTTGAAATTTGTGCTTTACTGATTTATTTATCTCAAACGTATATTCTGTCACAGTTTAATAACAGTTAAAATAATAATAATTAAGATTTAACGTCCGCTTCCTCGTCCAAGGGTGATATCAGGAACGTAAAGGAATGACCTAGTCTATAGTATATTTTATATTATTGCGTAGATTCCAATTCAACTGTAGTTACAGTCGAATTTCTCTTTCTCTATATTATCATTTATTAAAGGAAGCCGGAAGAATCATAATGTCAAGAGCAAAGACTTAGTTATCCTGGTGTTAATTTAGAAATGAAACAATAATTATCTTTGATTAATTAAGATCTAATAATTCATAGCTGTGCTACATTGTTTTCATTCGCACGAGCATTGGATCTAGCTGAATTCGAACACAATTCGTCTTGCGTTAAATCCTGTCGACAGACATAACAACAATATGCATGTAGAGTTGAAGACCCTGCTATATCTGAAATCCATATAGCACAGAATTTGACATTGTTCCCACTACGACTACTGCAAATACTTGAACTACAGTTGCATATATCACATCTAGGCTTAGTCTCAAAGAAAGTATGTTTAAACCATCCGCAGAATTTACCGCATTCTCCGCTTTTAGTGTCACAAGGAAGTGATAATTCTTCTACACATAGGTGGGTACTAAGTTTGTCAAATGTTGGAGGTTGATTATGAGAAACAGAAATTCCACTGTATACTGGGTTCTTACAGTTTACACAACGCGTAGATCGTGACTTATGTGGAAGATCTTGATTGAAATCGTGAATTTTAGGTTGGGAAAAAGTGTGGTATGCAGGAAAATGAGCAAATCCTGCATTTCTGAGTCCTGAAAATTCTGTTGCAGCGACTGAATTACATTGAAGTGTCATAGTAACGTAATCTCTGTTTAACATATGCGATAAATTGTCATTTGCTGAGTAATTTGAAAGTGCAGGCGAGCTAGAATGCTCAAAGCATTTGTTATTTCTATGCATGCATTCATCATCTGTCCACATTTCATTTGGTATCGGCGTGTAAGTGCTTGCGTGTAATGTAGGTTTCTTAACCATTCCTACTCTTTCCAGCAACATTTTCACTCTAGTCAACTTCTTTAGCTTAATCCTCTCATGAAGTCTATATCTGTATAGAGCTCGCTGGGTTTCCCTTTGTGGATAAAAGTACCCACATATACTACTTCGAAGTCGCTTCACTTTCGTTCGAAACGTGCCAATGGATACTGTCATTAATAGCGCGTATAAGAAAGCGGCAATGGCAGCTGATGAACAACTTGGTATCTGAGGTTTAAAGAGACAAATATGCATTAATTCATCCGTAGAGTTAGGCGAGGAAGCGTCTTCCATAGTGTTGGATTCAAACCATGATCCAGTCTGGTGATATACAAGCAATTGCGAGAAGAATGATCCTAATATTCCTTTATTTCCAACACCTTTACTACCATCAGATTGTAAAGCCTCCACCAAAGGTTGAAGGCGAGTCGAAGAGATGTTTTCTTTTGCATGACGATGTACAAGTGATAGTACCCAATAAAGAAAGAGGTCCATTCCAAAACACACAGATGATAGAAGTATGTGCATCCCAACAGCGCATAGTCCTTCGAACTGCCGACCAAGCCAAAACATGAAACCCATCTCAACATTAATCACATCAACATTATAAAGAGGAGGGAATATATTTCCAGGTAAATTATGCTTAGTATGACAACGGTTCATTGTATTGGATTCACTATTTCTTGACAAAGTTTGATAACCAGGAAATGTTGCTGAAGTGTTTTGATCGAAGGTTGGTATGTTTGAATAGGTTTCACGTTGGTTTGTACCCTCACACTGAACTTTTAGCTTTGGAAAACCAATTGAGGTGTTTTCCTTTGGTTTAACATTTTCTCCTTTGCAGTTTTTATCCGAGGTGTGAAACTTTTTGGATTCACCGGTTATAATTATGGCAGAATTTGAATGATGGTGTTTAGTATCAACTGGGGAATTCAATCTTCTAGTTAGAGTTTCATTGCATAAGCGATTAATGAAACTGTTGTCATCCAACCTAGCATTGCCACAACTCTCGCACCCAGTCAAACGTTCTAATTTGTTATTTATTGCCACTGGAGATGTATTTACGTCCTTGTTTATAGACAGAGATGACTTTTGATCCGATAAATGTTTTGTTGTCAACCCGTCAGCCCTGCGAATTTCAAAAACTCTCTGCTGATCTAACTTGGTTGGAGTTCTACTATGCCTGATTTCTCTCAGAACAGTAAACTTACTGCAATCTTCGTGCAGATTGTCAAAAGAATCTGAAGTTATAAATTTTCTAAGATAACTCCGAGAAGAATTAGCTATGAGAATAAGAGCTGCTATAGGAAGAAGGATTGATAAAATCGTACGAAGTTGATTTGCCTTCATTTCTTCCGAACGCAGCATTGAATTGATAGCCATGTAAACGCTTTTTGTAGACTTTCCTGGCTCCTCTGCCGATATTTTTGCTATTTCTGCTCCAAGGGACTTATTTCTATCGGGCTCATTCGAATTCATTATTACCACTTTGCCATTTTCTTCAATTCTTTTTACTCTGATGATATTATCATTATGATCGCTGTAATTCGTGTCAAAAGTGCGGCTTTCTTTCCTTTTGTCAGTCTTTTTGTCACTGAATCTTCGTCGTTGTTCCCCATTGGTAATTTCGTCTGTGTTAGCCTCAGTAAATGTGCTCTTATCTATACCCATTTTATCAACATATTCACTTTTACGCTTGGCTTTTCTTTTTGAACGCCTTGTACTTCTCTTCAGCTGTATTGATACAATTTCACTTCGATTATATCTAGTTTTATTTATGATCTTGTTAGATTTACCTCTGTCGTTTTTCTCTGGCTTTTTATTCACATTTTCCGAATCATTTCTATTTTCAGATCTGGATTTTGTTAGTTTATTTATTTTGGAGTTCTCTACCATTTCAGCGTTAGGAAAATTATAGTTCAAGTCCGTAAAAGTTGCTTCTGTCCCATTCAGAGAGTACCGAAAGTTGAGGCGTAGAGACATGATGACGTCATCGAGCACTGAACGCGTTGTACGCGTGACGTCAGAGATGACGTCACCGACCCAATTTCGTGTTGTACAAACGTCATCATTAATTAGGTCACAAATAGTTCTGCTGTTCAGCGGTGAACATATGTCTCCATCTCGTGATAGAAGACTGTCCAAGTTCCTTCCATCTCTGTAATACAACAAACTTGAGAAACAACACAGTGACATGCATTAACATTAAATCATAAACTTGTTAAAATTAAGAAAATGTAATGGAAAATCATTTTAGATTTAATTACGTCGGAAATTTTAACTTATAATTATGATCTATAAATGTTACAATATATATAATTCGTTTATCCTTCAAATATTATAAAATTCGTATATCTGTCTCTCTATCACTCTTTGACTCTCTCTCTGTCTCTCTCTCTCTCTCTCTCTCTCTCTCTGTCTCTCTCTCTCTCTAGCTGTGGGTCGTGGCGTGCTTCGGTAATCCAGCTACTTGGAGGCTAAAATATAATGGAAATATATCTTTGGGAAAGTAGAGTTTTAATATTAGGCCTACTGCAAAAAGAAGTAGGCCTAATGCTCAAACAAGAACTAAAAATGCAGTGGAAAAGCTTTCCAATATAGTTTGTGTTGCAAAATTAAAGGTTCGCTTACCAAACAGAACTACAAATTAATTATGTGTTTTATGAACCGAGAGAAGTATAGAGTTGGTAGATTGAAGAGTGTCAGGCGGTCGATGGCGGCGGTTAAAATATTTAGAAATATATATTAAAAAAGTACAAACCGTTCAGTCAACCAATCCGAATGTCTAAGTGAAGCCTGACGTTTGCTGAGACCAACAAAGTCACCAACAATCTCACCATCGAAACTTCTGAGTTTGTCCCTTTTCCTTCTATTTACTCTTCCAGCAGTGCTTCTACTCTTCCTACCATTACCACTGCTACCAATATTCTTATCTTCGATGCCACTGTTATTGGCAACAGAAGACTGGGAGGAATCCAATTTTGATATCCACCGATGAGGATTGAAGTTGCCGAGGACACCTTGAGCATGAGTGTAGACTGTGCCCAAGGCATCCATGACCGACAGGCACTGATTTCTGGCCTTGTCGATGTTCTCAACACAAGATAGGTGAGCCTTGAACATTGATGCCTGACAAACCTATGATCAGTCAATGCGAATTTAACGTCCGTTTCATCATCTAACGACGACACCAGGGACGTTAAAGACTACACAGTAAAATTACATACAATGACATACATTAGGTCGTCAGAGAATGCACACTGCACCTTATCTAGTTGATCATCTATCCTAAATTCATTTAGAACACATTGTGTCCTACAAGTTAAGCCACCGAGACATTTTCCAAGACTCTATAGTCTATAAGGTAGTTCAGATATGAAACATTTGTTGATCCAAATAAGAAGCCAAAGGATAAGGGACTGAGAAATATTAACATTATTATAATCATAGTATACACTATCTTAATAAATTTAATCTTAATATTATATTAGCTCTGATAATATAATATAATAAGAGGTATTAACCTTATTAACACCTGCTAGCTGCATATAGCCGTTATCGACAGCCTTCGTGAGGTGATTGAGAGACAGACTAAGAGGTTGGATGTCATTGCCCACACCTCTTACAGCCTGTCTCATGCTCAACAGGGTAGATCGAAGCTGTGCAGCTCCCTTAGCGCCATATGAACTCGTCATCATGTAATTGCTCTGCACCTTAAACATATAATTATTATTCAATCTTATTTTAAATATATTTCTTGAACTAGGGCATCACCTTACGTGTGGCAAAAAAAGCCTTTGAAAGGGATCGACTAGTTGGATTGATCGATTGTGTGCTCCTCCTGGGCAAAAAAGATGACTTTTGCCCATTGACGATGTGTTTTTAAAAATGTGCCTTTGATTTGAAGTATTATTGGCCGTGTTGGCTCCTACAAACTTGAGAATAGACCAAATACTAATTGCATTAAATGTTGAGTCAAGCGCTTGTTTCTCTAATAGCTTAACAAAAAGAAACCTTCAAAGACTATTTCATAAACACTAACGGTAAATATAAATTTTAGATTGATTTGATTAATTAACGTTTAAATAGGAGAATTAACTTGTATAAAGTAAACCTAACTAAAGCACTTTTCAATCATATTGTTTGCAAATAAATGTTTAAAAATGTTTAAAGTTGAAATGATTAATTTTAGAACTAATAAACAGTTTTGCAGACCTGTTGACTCGAGCATGCTATACTTCTAACGATCAGTCCAGCATTGAAGCCAATATTACTAATTGGTCCATTCATCAATAGAACACTGACTAGAATTAGATAACCCGCCCTGGCTCCTCCTTCTGTGCCCAAACATGGTAACATAAGCACCGCCCAGCACCGTATTCTGTGTGACGTCATCAGACATATAACCACGCCCACTCCAGAAATTCCTGATAGGGTTGCACTATGCCAGACGTCTAGATGCAGCTGATACAGACCATAGAGGAATATAACCGATGCGATGAATACACCAGAAATTGTTGAATAAATGATTAGACTTCTAACAGAACTAGTTAGAGAACTGTTCTTCAGTGCTGTTGGTGATTCCTGTTGCTTTCTGTTTCGCAAACTGTCGGAGGAATTTCTTCTAAAGTTATTCTGAGGCGTGTATGAAAGTTCCCGGTCATTATAAACAGATTCTGAATGAATTGTTTCGTATTTACCTTGGCAATTACCCTTAACAACCACCGATGATCTTTGAATACCATTCTCTGGAAATTGATTCCTAGAATGAATAAATTCGTCGCACACAGGTCTACAAGTGTCCATTAAACCTGTGGAAGAAGTGGAAGCTGTCCTTATTCCAGATGGAGCAATTCTGGCGACTGCTGAGCTAACTGCCGCCAATGTTCTTCTTTCCATGTGATGCTCAGAGACGGAAATAGATGATTGCATTGGATTTAATCCAATCATATCGTTTTCGTGGTTATTGCAAGTACACATTTTGACTGTTTCATCTGTTATACCAGCATCACAGCACGTTGATGTATTCATCTTATGGCTGGAAGTAGGATCACAATATTATGTGAAATGATCAGGCTAATCAGGCTGTTCGACAACTGTCAATGGACGATCCTGAACGGAGGATTCGTGAATTACGCTTGGACATCCTATCACTGGAACAGAACTCTTGTACACTGTACACTGTACAGGTTACCGGATAGTTTATCGTAATTCATAGAAACGACTTTAGTACTAGGAGCTATTGTAGACGTATAGATTACAGTTGAGGAGACGTCGTGGTATTAAATAAATTGTTGAGGCTGTAAAACAGGGTGTCGGATACTGCGTGTAGTAATTGTCAATCATTGATGTACTTTATAGGTACAGAAAAAACCTATAAAGATAGCACAAGAAAATATGACACTCCATAAAATATTCCATGTCTCTTGCTACATTGATCCGTGTTGGTTCCGCGAAATTCGAGAATTTAGACCATACGAAAATTGCACGTGTCGTAAGAGGCGACTAATGTAAATGCTGCAGTGAAGGGCGCAGTGGTCTGTGCCATGACTTCTGTGTATTGACCCTTTGGTCGCTCAAATTTCAGATTCCAAGGGTCCTGCAACATCGGTTTTGGCATATGGTAGGATAAGCTACTCTACCCTTCACTGTTCAAAAAACGCTTCTGAGACAGTTAGTGTGCGCTATGTAATGCTTCTAACTGATTGATTGATTGACATGTTACTACGATTAAAGGCTTTTATGTACCGAGACCAGGAGTAGAGGCCTCTAACACAATGAGAGGCTTATCACCTCGCTATGACATAGCGTCTAAAAACTCAGTCGAATCCATACACGCTACAATGGTAAATGTCCTAGTTAAGATGTCAGTATATATCATTTAGATTTACATCAAATATTTAACAAAAACTGCAATCAATTTTAAATTGAAATGGATTGAAATTTTATTTTCACACGAATCAAGTAAGGAAATCATGCACATACTAATAGAGAGTGTGAAAAAAGATACAAAGGCCCGAAGGCACTAACATGTATCCCGAACGTAAATCGTATAACAGTTACTAAAAGCCTAGGCTATTCGATCACACAGACTTGCAGTGCGTTTTGTATTCATATATGCACATACAGTCAAATACAAATACACACATTATAAATTGATCTTATACGGAAATGAGAAGAGCCAGACTTTCTGACATTAATATGTTGTCTTACTGATTCGTAGAGCTTATAGTCTTGCTAAATTTATGTTACTTACAGAAATCGCAAAATTTCTTTAAATTAAATCTTAGCCAAATCTAGAGATCCGGAAAAACTCCTACCTCTCCGTATGCTACAACTCGCAATGACTCTACACATCATATCGCTACGAAATTGCTCAATATTTCTGAAATTGTTACACATCCAGTAACTCTGCAGTCGATTCTTCAAGTAAAACACGAGCATTCTTCAACCGATGAAATTACTCCACATCGAACAAAGTAACAATTTACTGAACAAATCGACCAGAGAATTTCAATCGTACAAATTCACCCCTCACCACTTTGCAACATCGCATAAAGTGGAGGATCTAGGAATTTTTGAGGGAGAGCAATTTGATACACACATTTTTTTTAACGAGCTGGACATTGGACAGGCTAAATCTAGGGTCCAAAATTGCCAATTGGTATTTGAATGAGTGGAATTGTAAGAATTTTAAAATCGAGGGGGACATGATCTCCCTTCTCAGGGCGAGGGGTCAGGCGTTCCTCACCACCGCCTCCCAAAAGCCACACCTGATGACATCTTGTCAGAGGCTTTCCAAGTTCTCTGACGATAACAATGAAATTTCTCAATATTTCTTTCACATGCCACCTATTGTTCTTTATACTAGGTAGGCTAGTGAAATTCTCCGCCAGAATTCAATAGATAGTCGATTCGAGTTCCAGGGCTAACCCGTCACTGATGTAGCCTTCCGGTCGCGAAACTGAAATTAAATTCAGCTTTAGCTTTGAACCAGCCAAACGAATCAAAAACACAATACCTTGGACCTGCTATGTGGCAGAGTACTGGATAGGGTACTGGATAGGTAAGTATCACACAGAACACATAGAATATATCACACAATAATCACATTGAAGACATCATATGTTACCACATTATATATCACATTCAACAAAGAGCATATATCACATAGAACACATAACATATAGCACACAGTATTTCACAAGGAAAACATCATATGTCACATAATAGTTCACAAACAACAAATAACAAATATAACATACGACATAGCATATATCATATGAAACATACAGCATGTTTCACATACAATACACGACATTTATCACAAAGAATACATAGCATATATCACATAGAACACATAGCACGGATCGACAGAGTGTGACAGAATGTGAAGTGGAGTCAGTTCGTAGGATGATGTATGGCCTTGCTAACTATAGCATTGATCCTTCAACTTCAGTGGCCTGAACCGTGGGGGTGGGGGGGGGGGCAGTGGCAAGGAGGCTCCTTTACAACTGCATCATGCCCACCGTACTTAAGAAAGGCATATATTCCAATATAATCCTTCATTGTGGGACATTTTAAAAAGTCTATAATTATTACAAAAGCAGATATCTAGGCCTATGTACATAATATATATCAAAAAATCAAAAATCAAATAGCGGTTTAACGTCCGGTTCATCATCTGACGACGATATCAGGGACGTCAAAGAACTGACAGCTCCTTATATTAGGGTAATTATAATATTAATATTAGGTAATATTAATAATGCTATATTAGGATCTTTCATTATATTATAAAAGTGAATTGAGACATTCTGAGACATTATAGGTACATTTTGTCGGTGCTGAATTCGGAAATGTGAAAATGGATAAATATACTGAAACCAAACACTCAGAAAACTGTATGTTAATCGTAAGAGCCGACTAAAGAAGATGTAGAGGAAGGCCATTAGAGACGACCACAGAAGCCATATTTTCCCTGAAGAAGGGCATCCTTGTATTACCGGAGCAACTCATTGGTAAAGAAGTCCGCATTGTTGAGCGAGATATTGACAACTTGACTGTATATGGAAAATTGTTCCTTGATCTTGCTTTTGGCTATGCATAACGAGAGAGAGAGAGGGGGGGGGAGAGAGATAGAGAGAGAGAGCTCAAAGTTTTTGCAAAATTAAACGAGGTATCTTCATAGATAAAATCTCTCCTCCCCAGATTGTATTCCTGGAATTCCAATGTTCAGCTGAACCCGTATTGATCTTTCATGTTTTACACCATACTACTAAAACTCTAATGCTCGCAGACACAATCTGATCCTATAAACCTTCACAGACCTTTCCCTCTCTGCTGCTCCAACGTGTTGTTCAAAAACAGTATACCTTAATCCATGCAATATTCAATTCCATGCAATGCCTAATTTCATATCATTCTAAGCTCTTCTCTTTATAAATATGCAATTCAAAATAATTATTAGAACTTGTGAATGTTAAAGAAGAGTGGCATAATTGTGCTTCTATCAATCTTTCTCTAATCACATCCCACAGACAAGCATATTCGGAGAGCTTATTATTAACATTGCTCCAGGGCGAGTATTATAAAAATTTAAGTTGCGATATTATGCAAATGCATTTGCACACTTCTGGTATCTTTGCAGCAACATGCCGCTATTTGCATATCTTTCTTCTTTCCTGGAGAAAGAAGAAGGAAGAAGGAATTAACTGGACGATGTTTACAATCTTACTCTGCGCTAATTGAGGTGACGCAGTGACAGTTTCTCTCCATTCCTCATCGATCTACAACTGAAAGCAATTTACAAACCAATACAGCTGACTAACATACTCGCTCTATCAATCAATCAATCAGTGAGGATTTATCGTCAGGTTCTTTACCAGAATTCGATGTCAGGAACGTCCCACGCTAAATATGCAATTACAGGAACCTTCAAACCACCAAAATTATTATTTTAATTTTCGTTTATTTTTTCTAATATATGAAATACACACATTATAGTTTTACTTTCTCAGTTGCGGTATTTTTCTTTTATTATTTTCTACCATTCAGTGATTAATCGTACCTTTGCCTTTTGATAGCACGGTAATGATGCTTGCACATATTCACGATAAAATTACCAGACACCCTGGGGTTATCCGTTTGTCGACTAACTTTGGTTTCGAACCCGGATCACATGGTCTACTAAAAACAGAACGTTAAAGAATATTAAGTTAAACGAAGGCATGAAATGTCATCTCTGACATTATCATCGATGCAAAAGCAGAAAAAATTGTACACAATTAGGCCTATGATTACTTAAATTACTAAAAACTCTAAATGCATTACTGTAACAAATAGGACAATGCGTCCTCAATTTGCTATAATTATTCAATCAGATTTTAAATGAGCAGAATAATATTCCAAAAACTATACATGCAGCCTTCGTTCGGCACGTCTATATTCATGCTTGATATATTCCTGTTTTGTAAATAAGATATGATGTAACGCTGTACGCCTGAGCCTGTATTTGAAATCAGAGCTGCAGCGTCAGCGGCCTTGCAGCGTTCCCAAGGGACCAATAGATCAATAGAAGCCGTGGGACGCTGTCCCAATCCGGTAGAACTGAGCAGGGACGGAATGAGTGGATATATTATAAACGCTATAAAAATTATATCTGAAGTCGTACTAATATTTTAACTCAATCAATCAATCACCAACTTGTATATAACGCACTCTTAATAAAATCTCAAACGCGCTCATGGACAATGAAGAAACAAGTAGCCTAGTCTGCCATAGACCACAATTGACTTCCCAGGAGCCTCTACAAGTCTGGAATTTCATCATACACAGAAGCCATGGCGTATACTAGGCCCAACTTAGTCCTTCTTAACAGAATCTTCGTTAGCCGCCTCTTTACGAACACATAAAGAATACAAACGGTTTAAACTAGTGTCCGCTAAGCAGGTTTTGTAACCAGAGGTTGCGAGTCAAGAATACAGCCGTTGAGTCAATCTTCAATATTGTAATCTTCAGAAAGCTGCTTTACTCTTCATTGATTGCAGACGGTGTGCATTTACCATAACATTCTAGACGGCGGCAGAAGCTAAACGATTTTGGCGATGGAACGCTGGATTCTCGCCCGAAGGCGAGAAGAATTGCAGGCGTGCGCTAAATTCATTATTATGCCTTAGACAAAACGTTTAACGCCTACGGTATAGGATATATACGAAGACCGTCTTGGTGTTTAAAAAGTTATATTCCACTGTGGGTAAACCTTCTACTTTAAAACCCAAAATGAACTTCACAGCCTATAATATACCGTGAAAAACTATGTGTTAGATTCGTTAGATTGTTATTCTAAACGATAAATATTACAATTTTTATTAATTTTTAAACACACCAAGGGGCAAAAAATTAAATTAAATCTTACAAGTATATTCGACTTCTATGAATATTTTATGAATAGGCATAGCCCTAGGTTAAGACCGTTAAGTTAAGAAGTGTTGATCAATAATATCGATCACCACTTCTTTTATATGTATTTTATACATTCACTTTGCCAATAACTTTTTTTTTTTTTTACCCTGGGTGTAAACAGCCCGGTGGGTTTTATAAAAGCGATTCATTAAGAATGGAATGAATCG
>JAQFZF010001716.1:0-13537 GCA_034695365.1 Enchytraeus norvegicus | reverse complement strand
ATGATAGTGGTATCTGTAAATGGTACACATGATAGTGGTATCTGTAAATGGTACACATGATAGTGGTATCTGTAAATGGTACACATGATAGTGGTATCTGTAAATGGTACACATGATAGTGGTATCTGTAAATGGTACACATGATAGTGGTATCTGTAAATTGTACACATGATAGTGGTTTATGTGAATGATAGCATATTACTATTACAATATGCTATATCGAAGCATTTCAGCTAAGTCAAGTGCTGCACATTTGCAAAAAGCTATAAAAAAATTTGTTCCCTGAAATTTGGGGCCCCCTAAAATCTGAAGCTCGGCTGGCTGCCTAGATCACCTATGCCCGAAGCAGACGCAGACGAGAAAACAAATGCAACATGCTTTATAATAATAATATTAAATTTTATTCTCAAGTAGATAACAAACATATTTTCTTAATCACTTTCCAGGCACGTACCATGCATAACAAAAGATCAAAGTATTCATGAAGCAACAATAGTTGTATTCACTGTTCAACGGGATATCTAGAGACATTCAAAGCAACAATATGAACTATAAAAGAAAAACTCGCCACACACAGTGACGTTTTGTGTTTACCATACACCTGAAAATGCTTAGTTCCAGTGAATAGTAGGCCTCTGAGGTGGTTTTGTGATGCCTTCTTCAGTAAATGCTGCTTTAGTTAGGCTACTTCATACGATCATGTGCGGTTTTCGGTTGATGTATATTTCCAAATTTATTTGATCAACACGGATGTATTGCTGATTAACAGGGATGGATTTTATAGGACTCTCCTATACAATATTATATATTGGCCGACTTATATAGAAATTTGGTACGTTATGCAGCCGATAACATACATAATATATTAGGATACATGTATATAACAGTTTGACCTAAATTCAGGAATGAATATTGAAAATGTATGGAAAACATGAAGTAATAAAATGTCAACCGACAATCGACAATGGTAACTTATAAAGGTTTCGAGATTAGAGTTGCTATTATTATTATTTTTGGCTACACAAGTCTAGATTTACATTTAAACCATCAAATGACATAATTGAATGTATTATAAAAGTTAAAGGATAAAAATTATTGGCCTCCTCAGTTTGCCATCTTCGCCATAGTAAACTATAATAGCTCACTCACGATATTATTATGCCCCTTATATTAATTATATAAGAGACCTCCTTAATTATTCGTAACCTATGCATCAGTTCATGCATCAAGTTCCTCAAAATCGGACATCATCTAATAATATAAGGCCTACTGTTGAACCTAAAATACAAATCTTTGTTAGAGCATGGCATCGTTAGCAAAGTTCACCCCTGTAGAACTTATTTTATAGCCTATAGATGACGAAAGACTAGTTTAAATAATTAGGGCCTAAGTATAAAACTCAGTTTCATATTTAAAAGATCTGTACATGAATCAAAACTCGAGATTACGACAATATTCACACGACAATCAATCGAAAAATTATACATAATGATAAAAAGTAGTTTGGACTATGTATTCAAACTGCCAGATATCTAGAAATAGTAGTTGCCTAATAGCTATAGTTACAGCACCACCATATCTATCAGAGAATTCTACAGAAACTACACTAGCAAGCTAAAATAAGAAATATCGGATGAAAACCTACGTTCACATTTAATCAAAGATATAAAGAATACAAAACAAAATACTGTATTTGGCAACTGAAGCACCTGAGTTAGTCTATGGTGAATTGGTGATAGTAGGCCTATGACTGTCAATTATTACTAGTCTTGAAGTTATAGAGACCTATCAGTCCCTCCTTTACCTATTTTTTGCATTTAATTATAATTCAACTTCAGGAATAGTGTGTTTTTTCATATTGTATCTTCAAATTTTTTAAAGTATATATTGAAGTCAATATATAGTTTTAGGACAAGTGGGTTTTGTCGCTTAGAAAATCAGCAACGCTTTTTTCTTATTTTTTAGTTGAACTCAGTAATTATGAATAATATAATTATTCTTACTGAAAGTTAGTACGGTAGGCTAGTAGGTACAATGGGTGCAGGTGGGAATAATTTTTATGTATAATTTTAAACCAGCCTATTTAGGCAGCCTATATGAACTAAAATTTATCAATAATATTAGTAATAAAATCAGATTCAACAAATGAAAATAAAATATCCAAAAGTACAATAAAATGTTCATTTTAATTACAAGAAATACTGTGTAACAAGTTTGAAGTATCAACAAAGTTTTTGGCAAGTCCTCTAAATGAGATAACACAACATTTAACAAGCAAAATTTAATTATGACAATCTATACAGAGAGATACATTTACCACGGCATCATATTTCTATGTGACGTGGGTAACACTGAAGAAGAATCAAAGGAACACGTAAATTTGCTGCTCTCGCTCTTGTTCTCCAGTCTGACGTCAGAATAGAACTTCTGTTGAGAGATCAGCTACTGACTCAAGAATACATTGTTGTTTGAATGAACTGCGAAGATAAAATATTAAAAGCAGATTAACGAAAAATGAAATTTATCGACAGATGAAACAGAAAAATGCCAGCAATCAGTAACAAATTAATCAATCAGTAACAAATTAATCAATCAGTAACAAATTAATCAATCAGTAACAAATTAATCAATCAGTACATGAGTTAACATTTCAATTTCGATTTACTAATTATATATAAGGGGCACAAAGGGCTCCAAGGATGAGATATTCAGTACTGTTGATATATTAACGCATCATCGGCTTGCTAGAATATTCATTATCTTGGGTTAATATTTCGTCTTTCAATTGACATTTCAGTCTGGTTAGTTCCACATATTGGCAGCTAGGGATATGTAATGAGATCTGGATACAGACAAGTGTCAAGTGGTTGAGTGCAGGTTTTTATCTCTGACGTCGCCATCGGGCGAGGAACCCGTCGTTAATTCCTCATTGATTAATTGATTTGATATCAAACAGGAATTGGTTGTAAGAGTGGATGGAGCAATTCAAAACCAGCTGTGGTTGGAGTAGGACAAGACTCTCTGTCGTGAGTGTCGTCTATATGCGAAATTCATGATGAAAGAAGCAATGGATGGTATTCGAGCAGTAGGTCAACTTTACTATTCTGATAGTAAAATATTATGCTATGTTTTATTTAGATTGATAAAATCTAAAAACTCTGTATTTTAAAGCAAATAACAGCCGACCTGATCCAGACCGAACCCAGCTTCCTTGGTTCCATGACTCATATCCTTGAAGATTTCTGTAAGAAACAGTAAATGAATATATGAATAAAAGCAACTTGGTATAAATTCAGTCACAGTCTATAGAGGCAGATAAGGCCGAGCCGAGTTTAAACTGGATACTCTTTAGGAGTCTAAGTTAACTATTCTGGTAGCCATCCATTTGTACAACGATGGTTTTTCACATCCTTGCTCCCTTCATAAGAAGGTCAACTATCGTCTGGATTAGCCAAGAAAATAAATTAGACAATGAACCCACAAATATATGAAAACAATTGTCAATGGGTTGATAGACAAAATCCACTAGTTACAGTATGCTCCAAGATCAATCAGAATCATTTCATACGTACCAAACATAGTGGTGAGTCTCGCAATGCAATGAATGTAATCATCAAAGTACATCTTTCCATCTTTGTGGCAGTAGCGTTGCACAAGGGCGTTGAACGTCTGGTTACTCAGTGAAATACCTGACGGTAGAAACAACCCCAACCAATAAATTATCTTACGAAATAAATTAGCAATTAATCTAGAGAGAAATCCGGTGATAATAACTACATAAATCAATGAACGCGATCTGTGGAATTCTATTGGCACAAAACTGAAAAGTTACTTGACGCTAGATTGTGATATGATTTTACTTTCATAAACTACTTTCAATTATGACATTTTTTGTGTCGTTAATTGTTATTAGACTTAATTAATGCTATTAATTTAGTTAGATTCTCGTTATGGATCAAGGAAGCTTGAAACAGATCAACTGAAAACTTCATGTGTTTGAAAGAGCGACTAATGAAGGTACAGAGGAAGGCAACCTGACATTTCTCTGATTAAAAGGCATCATATGAAAGTATCGTCGAGGCTTATCTGTTTTTGATGCGATCATCTTATTTGAATGATCGATGGTGAGTTCATTTATAAGCAAAACATAGTAAGCCGTGAAGAATAATTGTACTTTGGACTCGCTCTCAGGCAATGCACAGGATAGATAGGTAATAGTCTGTAACTAACCAACTTCATGAAGAGTCTGACGCAGCTCAAAACTGTTGAAGTTTCCGCTCTTGTCCGTGTCCTGCTTCTTGAACGCAGCCTACATCATTATCAAAATAAAGCTTGCTATAAGATGTACAATTAATCAATATAAGACATTCAGAAATAGTATCTCTAAGTACACAACACTCATTTCTACACAAGTTGAAATGACAGATTTTCTTATCCAATTCTCGATAGTTTTATTTAAACAGTCATGTGCAAAGCATCAACAGCTACATTTGTATGATTTCTCAAATCTACGTGTGTTCACTGAAAAATGAGTAAGGAAACTTCTCAAATCTTCTAGAGTTATTAATTATTTCGATAAAGTATGGGTAGGTCTAATCCTATAGATATTGAATATTTCAGAAATTCAATATAACCAATTCACGCACCTTCCATACACGCAGCTCATTCCACAGTTTCTTGAATTCTTCATATCCCAACTTACCGGAGCGATCACACTGAACGGTAGATGAAGTCAATTGATTAAGGTGAAATTGATTAATTACACATGGCTTACATCCTATTTAATATGTGTATTATATAAAATAAGATGAAACGAGAATAGTTTAGAGAAAAAAGAGTAATGGATGAGCGATTTCAACGTTGATTCTTATTCGAAGACAACAAGAGTGACGACCACGCCGTCGATACGTTTTAACCGATGAGTAACAAGACTTACATTGCGAAACAACAGTTACGAGAAAAACTGAACGCTGATAAGCACATAAATGTTAGTACGTACAAACACTTCAAATCATAAAAATTATGGTTTTTTCTACATATTTTTATTTCTATGCTAGTAATTCGATAGTTTTGTGTGAGTGTCGGTTGGATAACTCTTATGATTATACAAGATTTGAAAGGATACGTCCTTCATGGCGACTAGACTCCTGCAAGTATCTGCACTGAATCCATCAAAGCTAAACTCTGCAATTACAACAATGGAGTATGTACATCAACAATATGAAATGAAGCTAGCTAATAGCACACATAGGTGACATGAAACATACATTTTTAATGGCATAGTAACAACATGTGAAGAAAAAACAAACAGTTATCTTGTGAAACACTTGCACGCATGCATTATAAAGGTCATTAATTAGTGATTCATAATAATTATGCATGAGAACACAAAATAATGAGGAGCACAGAACAAAGTCAAAAATACTTCGTTATTGCACATGCAACACTCTTTCGGTGTCAGGATGAGAGTTGAATTAATAACTAAAGGAGCATCGTATCAAATCGTATCAGATATTAATGTTACTGATAGTAAATAATATGAAACTAAATGTCAATGCAGGCTTCCGTTTCATCATCTGACGGAATACAGGACGCTTCAAGCAGCTTAGACAATACAATCTCGTTCAACTTGAGACAGTCAGAACATCACTTAGACTTTAACGAGGCACCTTCTTTAAAACTTCTAATTTATACCCTCCTTCTTCATTAGTTGCATAAATAAGATGTAATTAAAATTGAATGTAACTATAACAGCTACAAGTATCGGTTTAGACCTGTTATCCAATGAAATGATGCAACCATTTATCCATCGAACATGATGCAACCATTTATCCATCGAACATGATGCAACCATTTATTCATCGAACATGATGCAACCATTAATCCATCGAACATGATACAACCATTTATCCATTGAACATGATGCAAACTTTGCAGCGATAAAGAAGGAATAGTTTAAAAATGGAAATAAATTAATTATGTAATAGCTGCTTAACAACAGAGTTGTTCAGATACCATGGGCCTCGTCAACACTGCGGCACAGGCTTTCTAGATAAAATTTGCAGGAGGTCTCAAGCTAGCACAGACATCAACGCGAGAAGGACTTCCGGTGACAACGGCTGTCCATGGCGCTTCAACGCTACAATGCAGTTTGCTTTTGCGGCACGTTAGCTTACACGGCATTCTAATGATCAGGATATTAATTTCAACGACTAAATCTTACCTATAATTCTTTTTAATGTTATAAAATATATGTTGACATCTTTTTCAGCCATGGGACGTTGAAAGGCCAGGGCACTCAGAAACAACAAAATAAAAACCGAATTAATTAAGACAGGAAGAAGTTTTGATATGCACGACTGCATCATAACATTTTCAATCATACAATGAACTGAAAATGTTATCTCGGTTATGCAAACTCGGTTTTACCCTAGTTTATGTCCTCGATAGTTTAATTCTTGCAAAGATCAACTGCGCGCAGTCGGTCATGAAATAGAACAGTTTCGTTTAAAATAATAGTTCAATTTCACCAGCTGAACATAATTAATTAAACCCGGGTCTGGGCATCAGATGTCACAAACTACGGTTTTACCCTACTTTATGTCCTCGATAGTTTGACTCTTGGTTCAGTGGCGTTTCTGATGGGTGGCCTGGGGCATGGCCACCCTGAATGAAGGGCTGGCTACCCCAGTGGTCACACCAGAAATGATAATGTATCATGTTTACAATGTATGGAAACATCTAAAAATGTAACATATGGGCCCCCACCAAATTTTACTTGGCAAAAATTAAAAAATTAAAATGTTTGCTTTGGCCACCCCATCCTGCATAAGCCACAATCGTCACTGTATACCTGAGAATATTTAAGCTCATTATCAGCTCACACGAACTCTTTTAACTGACAAAGCACTATTGGAAGAAAAGAAGCCTCAAAAGTTTGTAAACTAAATAAGACACTACTAAAGACAAGATTGCTATAAACTCAACATCGTGCTCACTGCTCAAATAATGAAACAAGCAAAGAACTTGCAGACTACTGATAAGCTACAATAGCTAGAATCCATGAAGTATTATCATCTTCGTGAATTTGGTGAATCTATAGTTTACTTCTTCACATAAAATATACTTTCGAATGAAATTATTCATGAAAGAGATATAATGAATAAGTCCTGATAAAAGATTCTTATATGTAGTTACATATATTTAATATGAAATTTGCGCTGACTGATTAGTCTGCAAACAGCAACATGCAACTACAGGCAACAAGATGGTGAAGTGAAAGCACAACATACAGTAGATACCAATACAATGTTGAACACATACATGTAGTTAGCTACGGGTTCTACAACTTTAAATTGGTATTCTTGTTAAAGCAGGCAAGAGAACAGTTTACAACTTTTAATAATTATAATTAATTATATATGGCAATATGCTTAAGTTGTATCAAATATTAAATGAAAATAAAAGTAAATCAATAAGTCAATCAATTCATTCAATAAACCAATAGATTAATTAAACAGTATTTAGAGTCTGTTTCATCGATTCGATTCCCTAGGGCTCACCCTTCACTATGTAGCTTAATTAAGAGTCACAAAACTAACTTTTAATTCGGGTTTTTTAAACCATTAATTAGTCACAAATTCTGACGTCTTCAAACAGCACGAAGAATATAACACTCCTAGAAACTGAAGCAACAACTAAGCGATGAGAAAGTTTTGAAACATAGAAAATATAATTGCACTCTTTTACTACACTACTCGTCAGCAAAGCTAAACAATGCTAAACGCTATCACATAAGCCGGTGCATACAATTCTATACAACCCTCAACCTATAAGCTTCAGATAAATGTAAATGTGCAATTGTGCATATAGGCATATATTACGAATAAAGCCATCTACAATAGATACAAGAGATATATTGCAGTAGTCTACTTGGCATGATATGTAATATCACTACACTACTAAGCCTCATAGCACCAGCCCCTATCCCAATCTTACCTGCCCCTGTCAAAATCGAATCACAATTTGTTATCAGCAATGTTAATCTTGTTATCAAATCAATCATAGGGATAAGTTTGAAAGTAGGCTATATTGGAATCTTCTGTATATTAACTAATACAAGTTCATACATACACATGTAACGTTTATCAATTATTCATATGAGGTAAATGTTACAATAAAAGACATACTATTAGGCCTACTTTATATATTGTTTTGTGACAGAATCTAGACAAGTAGATTAACCAAATATCTGTATACTATACCAATTATAGGCAGCGGCAGGCTGTAGCAATAAGCACTAAGGAGCCAAAGTCAAAATCAAACCAAATAATGGCTTTACGTCCTGCCTAATTCATTATTCCTTCATCTGACGACGATATCAGGGACATAAATACTTGAATATTTGCAGATAATTATTTATAATTATTTATAATAGGGCATTCCATTCTCTCCCTCCAATGCAGGAATCTTCAATTAATCACTGGATATGTAAATCTCATATTATTTCTTAAATACAACTAAATATACATTATACAAATACTTAAAACAACTTAATTATATCTATAGGTCTATTAACTTTGTCCAAAAATTGCTTCACATTTAACCAAAACAAGAATATTTGTTAGAAACTCGTGATGTGTAGCAAGATTCAATGCAACTCTGTGTCACTGTATGTGTTAAAATGGGACAGAAACACATTTAATCATTATATTTTATCATTTTGTCATTATTTCAATTATTTGTGATAGGCCTATTCATGTAGCTTGCACGTATTTTGGAGTCTGTCACATAATTCTGAAAATTATTGGACAACAAACATGCATTGCACACCACTCATCAATGCAATATAAGTTAGGACAGATACACGATAAACTTTAAATTGCATTTTTTCACAATAAACAGTTGATATAATTCGATAAACATAGCTCTAAATAGACACATTAGAATAATAACAGTATCATAAAAGATAGCAATTCATCATTTTATGTCGAACAATTTTTCAAATTATAATTTATATTATGGAAAAGTAGTGCTCAAAAATAATATACCCGTTACTAACTTTCTATCCTGGATCCGTCTAATATTTAGTCTATATTTAGCAGGTTTCTGCATCGACAACGAAGAGAGGTCGCTAGCAGTGCACTGGCGTGTCTAATTAGTCAACATTTATATTGATTCACATTAAGCGAACGTCTTATCAACTGATGTTAATGCCAGCGAAGTCTCAAATTGCTATACAGATATCTCTCTCATTACATTTTTACTACAGTACATTCCTTCACTCAAAAAGTTATTCACACTATGAATTATGATGCATAAGCCTACTCCGTCTTGTGAATTTCAGAAGCTCATAAATTCCTACAATATTTACCCTTCTTGTAGATAACATTGAGAATGTCCTGCAGTTCATAGGCATCGATCTCCAGATCTGCTCCAGCGATCTTTTTGAAAGCCTCTTTCACTGCCTTCTCGTTCTCTCCGTCCTCTGCTGTGGGTTTCACAACAGGCTACAACAACCAAAGTAAACACATAATGTATATCATGCATGGCATATTGAAATGGTAAAACTAGACAAAACATCTTCTCCTAGGATCACGTCTAATATTGGAAGATGATATACTGATCATAATATTATAGGTTAGTATATTAAAATTAAAGATAAAATATTGTAACCTAAATTTGCTGCTTCAGTGTTTGTCATTTAAAGACCTATTCCGTTTAGATGCATCTTTGAAAGAACAAAATATTATTAATTGGGTAACCGTTGAAAGTTGCTTAGTGAGATTTAAATTAAGATTATTTAATTAGTTTAGGTTTTTAGAATCTTATTTATTAACTGTAACATTTCTTTGACTGGAACTTAAGATCGGCAATGCACCTGAGAGATGAATGGGTTAGCACTATGTAAATTTTCACTCCTCAGATAATTAACAAAATAAAGACATGTGGTTCTGCAAATTTCTTCAAATTAAGAGAGACTTAACTTACAGAACTGGGTCAATGCTTAGCTATATATTAGGCTACTATTGTCGAGATGATAGTATTATTTGAAATATTCTTCACATAAAACTTTCTAATAAATCAGTTAATTTTAACCAATGAATCTAAAGTACCAGCATAACTAATTTACATCGTTCAGATTCCCCGAAAATTTCGTCGCTCTATCAAAATACGACTATAATATAATGTAGGAAGATGTGTCAGCGATGTTAATATTTACAACATAATATATTAATAAATATATATCAAGCTGTTAGCAAAATATTAATTATCAAGTAAACGATTTCTGTACAAAACACATTTAGTTCCATATGCAAGATGCAAAACTGGATTAATTTTAATTAAAGAATTTTAAGAAAAAAATTAACAATCTTATCACACATAATTGATTTAAATAAATGGAAGGAACACAGTCTTTACTAATATCCATATTTTAATAATAGGTATTTAAATATATACAATATTTAAGGAACTCAAACTATTATTTATTTACTATTTATTCTAAAATTAATTAACACTTTGAAGAAAATTGAAAATGTCACATTCTAGCATAATCTTTACAACAAGTAACTGACAATATTTGCGAAAGGGTAATTACATATATTCAGAAAAATATATAGAATCAACACTCAAAACTAACTACAACAAAGAATATCATGCCTTGTTAACTTGTCAACCATCAACATTGATCCTTAACTAACTTTGTTATATAGAGTTACAATATCTGCTTGTCAATTTACATTGTGAAGTTATCCAATGTTAAAGCAACCAAAATATCACACCACACAATATCTTAATCTTAAAACAATTCAAAAAGACGCATTATAGTTATGAACGTGAAATGTGAGAGATGATGTTAGAGAAAGAGTCCTTAAGGATTAACACAGCCTTAACAAAGGGCAAGCTTGCCCCAACCCTTCTTACCGTCGGTCTTGCAGGTTCACCTGGCTTATTCTTATCAGAATCCTACATTCACCGATGAATTCATGTATACATTAGTAGCATAATATTCATTTGTAAATTTGTGATCCAGGATCAGTTGTACAATGCTACATAATGATAAATAATTCAAATAGCATGACTTGTGTACAGTATTATGCAAGCCTTGCACGGCCTATATCGTACATTTCCCTTCCTGGAGTCGAGACATTCGAGAATAGGCAAATCGAAAGCTGTGTAGGAAATCTCACAGAAATGTTGAAATTGAGCATTCCACTGAATGCGATAAATGATCTTGAATGTAGCATATCCCTAGGACAAAGAAATGCACGTTAAATCTTTGTTACAAGATTCGTTATAATCATTGATAGTGTATGATGCAGCATATCGCTCGTGCAGTAAACTATAAAGTTGTCACAGTGACAAAATAATAGCAGTCAATCCCAAAAAATAGCAGTCAATCCCAAAAAATTGCAGTCAATCATAGAATATAAACATATAGTAACTATATATCCGTGCAAATTCTATGTGCAATCAAACAGGATAAAAACGGCAAAAGTTATCAAAGCATACTTGGACAAATAGTTATTTGTAACTTTGAGAAGAGTTACTTTTCAACAAGTCTATGAAAAAAATATTGATAATTGTTCGTGATAAATATTGATGTCAAAGCTATCGTAAAAAAACTATTGAGATACATCTGGTGCATAGATGAGCTAGTCTAAGAGTCCGTAATATTATTTTAAAATAAAATCAGAAACATTAGTGCCTATACCTGATATAAACTACAGAAAATAGTCAGCAAAAATCTTAATAAAAAATCCATTGGAATAAATTTCAAACGATATTATTGATATTAGTAATGGCCGCACTAGCAGTCCATTGATGACTCATAAAGTCTAAGCAATTATTTGATGACAATTAGACTACTGCGCTCATCTTCTATTAAATTTAACTCATCACTTCCCTTTAGATATCTTCACGTGAAAAAGTGGACATTAAAGTCATATAATAGTGTTTGATAGGTTATTTCTTGCACTATACTGATCAGATTCCAAATACATGTTTCTTCCCATCCTCATTAAAATACAAAAAGAAGTTAAAGCCGAATTGAACGTCTGTCTCGCGGCTCAACGGGTACATCAGTGACGGGAAAGCTCTGGGATTCGAGCTGTTAACCTACGGAACCCGAATCGGTGTGATATATTGACTGAGCCAATAGCACATTAGCTCTACCAATAGCATACTAATTACAGTATAATAGCAGGTCTACTAACTAAATAAGAAATATATAATATTTATAAAGACTTAGTAGGCCTATATAATAGTATATAATAGTATTATAGTATATAATACTAGTATATATTATTATAATAAATCATGATAGAAAACAAGACAAGATTACATGGCCAATATAATACATGCTATTTTAGCTAAACTACAATACTACAATCTGATTACTAGATAAACAACTAACAAACAACTAAGATACTAATGCATATCATAATTCTAATTAACCTTATATCTATTAATATTATTGTCTAAAAACTTCATTTCACGTAGATGCCAATTTTTTATCCTACTTCAGGCAGCTATAGGCCTACATTGCTATCCTTAATTAATTGTTATAAATTATGCATAATTAGCCAAATTTTTCATTACTGCAGCAATTAATAAATGAGTCAGCCTCCATTTTTACAGAATTACAAATATCAAATACAATATTAGGCTACTAATTCATCTCAATAAATCATTATTATTTTGTATTTTTTACATGGTCGATAAGAGGGTGCGACGTCGATTTGCAATGATAATTAATTAAATTAAATATAGCCACTTTAATTCAGAAGTTTAGTACACTTTAGTTTAACACACCGATGCCTATTATATAGTATATATATTATATATAGTCTAATTTATAGAAACGGCGTCCGTCGTTCGTGGCTAGAGTTATAGATATTAATTATTTGCTATTTAAGAAACTGGAAGAACACTCAACTTTAGTTGACGAAATATATTTAAAGTCTATTTCTAAAACAAAGGTGTCACCTTAGGCTAGTGGCTGCATAATTTTGAGAATTTACGGAATAGGCATCTATGCCCGGCTATCACTGCATAGAAGACATCCGTAATTAATATAAAAATTATAGGCCTAGGTTTACATATTAAATTAAAAGCTAATCTTAAAACATTTGCTACGAAATTTGACAGGTAAACTATTTGCTATAATTATATGAACAAAAACAATTGCTTCAAATATATGGCAAATGAAGCGAAATATAATATGGTAATTTACATTGTCAAAAAAAGTGGCACATTTAAAGCTTCAATGCTTAAAACAAGGAACTCATAATGTGGCGCCAAGCGGACACTCTAAGCACAATTAATACATAATAGTGTACCGCACCTTTGGTCCAATACTCGTCTCTTCATCCATCTCCCTACAAATGTTTATAACAAGAGATGTTATATATATGAACTGACAATGATCATACATCATGTATGGGTTGTATATAATGTATACCGTTCTACCTGTCTAACAGTGGTCCCAGCAGGTTTTGAAAAAAAAAATAGGACAGCCCCAAAAAATATAGGA
>JAQFZF010001715.1:0-13538 GCA_034695365.1 Enchytraeus norvegicus | reverse complement strand
TAAGTCCATCACTGATAAGGGTTTTATACGTCGAAACTCTGTTAACATTATCTTATAAAATTATAGCCTACAGATTCAATTTCAATGTATTCCAATAACATTTGAGTGGACCAGTAATTTGAGTAGAACTATGTTGTTTGAGAAATTCTTCATATCGACGTCAGATGATGAAAGGGACGTAAAATCCATATTGCATGGTATATGCCTATGCTATTGAATCATTCATTTTGTATTTGTCTATTGAGTCGCTACAATTTGCTTCAGTTAACTTACCAAGACGGTGACACAGTAGAGAGAAAAATAAAGTTTTTAGGCTTTAAGTCCATCACTGATAAGGGTTTTATACGTCGAAACTCTGTTAACATTATCTTATAAAATTATAGCCTACAGATTCCCGAATTAAAATTTAGGTTTCGGAAACCTTGAACTAGTCATTGGGCCCACTTAGATTACCAATTTAAGATTTGAGTCTTTGCTCAATGCTCGTTGAGTTCTGATAGATTAAAATTCGAATCGTGCACCTACCGAGAACCAGTATGATCAAAAAGCGTGCATCTTCTGATATTGGTCCGGCTTGGAAGAAATCAAAGACCGCCCCTAAGGCTTCCTCTAAAGCTGGCACTCAAATCAAGATGTCGAAAGACAGAAAGTTGGATCGAAAAGGAAGCTCAAAGACCTACTCCTCTAGCCCTGATGATGATTACGATGATGAAGTGATGTCGAGTGATAGTGATGATGTGATGTATAGTAGTGATGACAGTCCGAGGAGCCAGAAATCATCCAAGAGCCAAAACCGGGTCAGTATGATAAAAACTAAAGCCGGGTACTGCGGGTAGGCGGGTTTAACGTCGGTTTCGTATCTTGAAGGTAGGCTACATCAGTGACGGGGGAGCCCAGGTTTATTTAAACCGAAGCCCCCCCCCCCCAAGAGTGGAGACGCTTAGCTGATGCGCTACAAGACTAGGGAACGAATAATTAAGATTTGCTTTATACTGATGGTCAATAGGATATATATATAATTTTGCCGCTAAAGATACAGCCTACAAGAGGTAGGGGTGCTACCGTGCTAATCAAGCGAAGCCTGGATTACAATTTGTATAATTATTCCTGCCCTTTCCAGCGGGGACGCTGAAAATGGCCGACAGGAAAATGCCAGACAGGAAATGAAGGACAAAGAAATGGAAAATGTCGAGGCAGGAAAATGACATACAGGAAATGACGGACAAAGAAATTGAAAATGTCGAGGCAGGAAAATGACAGACAGGAATAGGACAGACAGGAAAATGATGGGCAAAGAAATTGAAAATGTCGAGGCAGGAAAATGACAGACAAAACGTACATGCAGGATAATATATCTTGCATGGACTGAATGAAAACGCTCAAAAATACATTAACTGGTCGAACAGTATTAGTTTTAATGTACCGTAATACATTGAGAAATGCGCAACTCAAATAACAAACACAAATGCAATTGGAAATATATCAGAATATTAAATAATTAATTGGAGTGACACTGTTGTAATTGGTTTCCCGTGTTGGATCCGGGATACTTGAGAATGGACCAATTGAAAACTGCTCATGTTTCGTAAAAGTCGACTAACGCAGATACTTCATACTGAGGCAACAGGAAACCACCTCGGAAGTCAAAATATATATTCCGATGAAGAAAGTAACATTTTAGGTGTGGTAAAGACATAGCCTTCTGATGGGATCAACTTTATGATAGATGGAGTGCTCATTAGTGAGCGTGATATCAGATTGTGTTGCAGAATAATGTACATTGGACCTGCCATATGGCAGTACACTTGATAGATAGATTCCAATTAACCTAGTCAGTATGTCGCGTGACTTTTATATATATATATATACATTATACAATCATTATAGACGTAAATATTGAAACATTTAAGTTTACAGAATATATATAAAGAAATCCATGATAAATGAAAATGGTTTTAATTATGCGCTAATTATGCATTTTTATCCTTGAAAAATATCTATTTAATTATTGCAGTAAAATATTTTAATTGCACAAAAACATGTAATGGGCTAAACTATAATTACCAAATTACATTATAATAGTAATTCAACTCCTTGTCCTTCATTTTCCTGTAGTCCAAATTTCTACCTCGACTCTTTGTCCTTCAATTTCTTGTCGTTCAAATTCCTGCCTCGACTCTTTGCTTGTCCGTCATTTTCTTGTCTGCCATTTTCAGTCAAGCCTTTCCAGCAGGATTCAGGAATCCCTGATTTCGGCAGGGGCCTGCTCCCAGCAGTGGCCAAAACCCCTTTATATGATATAGTACGGGGCCTAAATAGGCCTATAGGGTCCTTTGAGTTTAAACATACAATGGAATGAGTTGGCGCCGTAGGTTAACGACAACAGCGTAGATCCCTTTAAATGGGAGTAAGAGATATCTTTAATGACATCTCTCTCTCTCTCTCTCTCTCTCTCTCTCTTTTATTTAACACAAGCAAGAGTTTATGTGCGGCTAAGTCTAGGATCGTTATCAAATTGGTGAATATTAGTCAAATTAATGATCAATATCTCGAAACCGGATATAATATAGACTGTATAGAGCAGTTTTATTACCATATATTTTAGGTGAAACCCACAAAGTTGAAGGGTGGTTGGCCTGTACCCCAGGCCAGTAAATCTGAGGACCTGTTTGGACATTATGAGGATGATGATGAAGAGGCTTGTGGCGCTGGCGCCTCTAAGGCCTGCCGTAGGGTCACCGGTGAGATACCAGCACGTGTTAGAGGTTACAATGGTGACTACCACAGGAAGCCACCCAGGTAAGAATTATACAATACAATACAATACAATACAATACAATACAACGCAAATAATACAATACAATACAATACAAATACAATACAATACAATACAATACTATACAATACAATACGATACAATACAATACAATACAATACGATACGGTGAGATACCAGCACGTGCTAGAGACTACCATAGGAACGGGCGGAGTTTAAGAGTTATGCAATGCAATACAATACAATGCCATAAATACAATACAATACAATACCATACAATACAATACCATACAAAGTCGAGTTTAGTGTGCTAAATCGTTCAGGATCGAGATCTGCTCCGCATTTACGTCCAAAAGGTGTTTCAGTCTGTAATCAAATTATCAAATTGCTCCATCCATTCGTAATACTCAATCTTCTAAATTATTGTTTTCCAAGCATTTTAGAAATTGATAGCATAATAATTATTGTTTATTGTTTGAACTATTTACTCTATTACAAGAACTGAATACTGTGAATAGCACTGACATGTAGTTAATTGTATGCGACGAGTATCCTTACAGGATAGTGTATCGGTGGTCAGCTAGATAGATACATTGTGTCCTCACTAACGGTCGAATTGTTGGTGCAATTCTTAAGGTTGAACCATAGGACGAATATTGATAAATATAATTACAAATAGATAAACACCTAAAAGTAAAAAAGACCGTAAGAAATATTGTGAATAGTAAAAAAAAAACATACGGCGCTCAACAAGGACAGTCAATGTTGTAGAACAATAATCGCCTACGTCCTCAATGGACAAGGTTCATAAAGAAGAATCACCTGTCATTATGTCTCGTTTGGCTTAGTAGTGTAGCGTCTTGTATTTTCGATCATGACGTCTGGGGTTCAACTTCCTGTAGAGCCGATCAGAAAGCTAAATATCAAACGTACAAGAGGAATGGTTAATCACTGCATGTTCTGATGCATCCGATGCTTATTCCATTATGATTATATTATTTATTCCGTATGCCTACAGTAAATCTTATACAATATTTGTGCTAACAGAAAGAGCGGCAACTCAGCTCGTCCTATTGAGGCAGGAACTCAAGTAGAGCAGCTTCTGGTCCTGAAACCAGCCAGCAGCCAAGCACTGCTCATTCCCCTGTGTAAAGTTACCTTCAAAATGGTAAGCCTAACTGGATATCCAGGGTTGATTTCTGAACTAAAGGTTATGCAAGTTACTAGGCAACGGTAACCAAGCTAGCGAAGCACTATTCTTCCTGGAGTCATCGATGGGGACGTACTAAGTATAACATTGGAGACGATGAGGAATGACATCACAACTAGAAGTTTGAGAACCTTCAGAAATCGAGCTAGGATTAGTTTCCATAGATATTAGCTTATGTTTAGACCTATTGATGATACATGCCTAGGATAGTTTTGATTCAATTGTTCTTATTCGTCATTGCACCCATAATTATAATACAGTTCTTTAGTGTCTGTATAAAAGTACAAAGTTTTGTATTGCAATGCATATTTAGTACATACAATGTCATACATGTATTGTACAATAATGTACATTGTCTAGCTAATCTAAGATTGAAATTATGTATAATACAAATCAAATTGCTTCCTCGGTACCTTCAGCGAAACGGCTATCCACAGTTTCGAAACTTTATATATACTTTTATCAATACATTTTTCTAAAACCAATAAATATCAATTTAATTTTTTTAGCCAAGGATCATCTACGACCAAGGGTATTAAAAAAACAAGCTCACCAAAATATTAATAACCTTCCCTTTCATCTCCCCTATTCCTATCTTTCTCTCTATATAATTTTCGTGAACTTGCTCTTTAATTTAAGATAATAATACTGTCACTTCAATGTATTGTATCATTTTAGTCGACTATAAAGAGGAGAGTTTCTGGACCGGATTGTGCTTGGAAGAAAGATAGAGTCTTTATGCCCTATATGATCCGGCACAGGTAAACAAATAGTATTTAATAGTCTTTGTTGTCCTTTTTAGAACCTATACACTGTAGAACCTTTCCCATGGTGGGTCGATAGATTTGAGAATATACATGTACATATACCAACCGAAATTTCCTGTATTTGTAACTGCACGAATAACGATCACCAGTACTGATGAATGCAACGGTAAAACATCTCAGATGTTGTAAGCCAGTCCTAAGCTATAGGTTACTTTTGGGTGTGATAAAGGTTAAACACTCTGTGATGAGACCAACTATTTGATTATTGATCGTTGGAGTGCTCAATAATTAATGAGCGTGACAGCAGCTCGGGCGGAAACATATGTGGGGGGGGGTGGGAGCTAAAGATTTCGACACTTTGTATATTTTCAATTAATTAGGCGTCCCTGACATAGCCTTCGTGTGTATTAACTGACATTATATGCCCATTGTACCGCAATTGCATTGCATTGTATTGTATTGTACTGTAGGCCTACTCTCATGTACTGCAATGCACTGTACTGTGCTATATTACTTGTACTGAGCTGTACTGAACTTGAAATGTACTTGTACTGAGCTGAGCTGGACAGAACAAAGTAGTGTTCTGTTGTATTGTAATGTGTTTTAATGTATTGTAATTACTGTATTGTATTGTATTGTACCGTATTGCATTGTATTGTATTGCTATAGCCTATTTGGCAGCGGTCCAAGAAGTCACAGTGGTCTGATAGCGTAGGTACAGCCCTAGAACAAATCTGTTCAGCAAACTGTTACAGAGAGATAGAGGTACTGTTCTGTTACGTATATCTTGTGAAAATGCATGAATTAAGTCCATTAGTTAGTTAATTAATTAATTAATTAAGTTATTCTATAGAAATATATGAATACATATGCCCGTGTTAGATCTGGAAAACTTGAGAGTAGACCAACTGAAAACTGCACAGTGTTTCATAAAAGCCGACTAAAGTTGCTATTTTCATACTGAGGAAGGCGACGGGAAACCACCTCGGAAGTCAGAATATATATTCCCAAGAAAAAAGGTTACATTTTGAGTGTGGTAAAGGCATGGCCGTTTTGATGGGATCAATTTGATGACCGATGGGGTGCTCATTTGTGAGCGAGATAGCATACTGTGTTTCAGATATGTGCCTTGGACTTGCCATTTGGCTGTACGTGCACTAGAGATAGATAGATAGAAAGATAGAGGCAATGCTCTTCTTGCTTTTTTTTATAAATACAATTAGTCCATTTAACTTCTTATTACCTTTCCATTGGTTAACTTTCGTTACCTTTGGTTGGATGACAGGTTCCAGCAAGAATTTATACATACAGTCTATTCTCGCTAGGCTACTAATAATTATAAAACATGCAAGGAAGAAATTGCCCGCCAATAATATAATCATTCAGTAAATCTATTAAATTAGCAGTAACATTAGTAGGTCTATGTTCTTCCAGATCCAGTTCGTGTGTCTATTGAATGGGCCTTAAGATGGTATTACGGCAAAATTTTGGCCTTACGACCTAACCAGACAATTGTAGTGGCACGCGAACATGAATACCGAGGAGACTTATATTAATTCAATAATGTTAATTTATTTGAGGTAATAATACTAAGAATTCTTCTTTTGCACTCTGTTTTGTACTTTGCTTTATTACAGAAACTGATGCTATCCTATGACACGCCGAGTAACTACGGCCTCTCACTGCTAAAGACCTACGTTAGAAAGGTATCGTCTCCACATTCTACAATGTCATGTACTTTGCGATAGAGTAGAGCCTACAGAATGAAATTGATTAATATTCTGATTCCCAAATAATCCCAAATATTTCCCAAATTATTATACTTGGGGACAATTAAAAGCAGTTTTATGAACTCGTCGTAGCCTGTAGGAGTTGTTTGCATAATTTCATTTTGTTTATTTAATAACTTTAAAATAACAGTAGCAGTTAACGATATATTTATACAATATCTTCTGAGTTTTTTTTAAACATGTGTTCAATGCAACATACCTCAAACATAGTTCATAAAATATACAAGTACAATAATAGTACAATACAGCAAAAGAGGAACACAAAGAGTCGAGGCTCTGTGAGGCTACATCAGTGGATAACAGAAAATGGCTAACAAAATTTTAATAATAAACAAATTAATGATGAAACCTTTGATGCCTTTGCATGTTAATACATTTCATAAACTTGATGGTAAGAGAAAGTTATAAATAACAATTGTCATACAATATATGTATCAGATAAGTTGCAATCTAAGAGTCAGATAATGTACATAAGTGTAACTAATAGGTTTACTTTAACTGAAAATAAACAAAAAAAGTTTTAAGTCAATTGTATTGTAAGATATATCAACAAAACATAGATCTATAGTAAATTAATGTTTATCAACTTTCAAAGTTGATAAATATTTCAAATTAATCTTGATAGAGTTTTTAAACCGATAGATTAAAAAAACGAAATTATAAATCTGTGATATCGAAATTAAAATATTAAATTAAGCTGTAATATACAAATCATTAAATATTTATATTAACCTGTAAGCTACAAATTAGATTCGCCTTTAAATTACTACTATAGTTTTTTTAATTGCCCTGGGTGGTAAACGACCCTGGGCTAAAAAATATGATAAAATAGATTTATTGTGTTTAAAAATGAAGTATAGATAAAATATAGTAATTAAAATTATATTATAGTTGTAATTCACATTATATTTTATCGCATTTTAATTATTTAAAATTTCTTTAATCTAATCAATTGTTTGTGTTTACTAAGAGCAAGAACGAGAAGAAGATTGTGAGGATACTGAAGGGCATGGCTGAGCTAGCGCTAGAGGTGACCACTGTCTGTCCTGAGGTATGAATAATTTATTATAAATAAATAAATAAATAAATTTTAATGACTAGTAGAAAAAGCCTTTTAAAAGTCTCTGTGCAGGACATTTCACATTAATGTTAAAAATTTAATTCAGCAACGCTTATCTATAAGTTATAGTCATGTCTAGCTGTATGAGTATGAGATCGCTCTGATCCAGACCTACTTGCCAGACAATGATCCACACATAGGACAGTGACGTAGAAACAACAGACAAACAATTAGCCTCCAACAATCCGCTTAGGCTTACCTCAATGTGGTCGTTACAGAAGTAGAAAATTAAAGTGATAGTAGGGTTTGCTATTGTTGACTGAGACAGTAGAACATCGATTAAGTGTCCGACTCGGGTTCCATATAAGTTCGCTGTTCGAATCCTAGCAATTACTCGTCTCTGATGTAGCAGTTAGGCCGCGAAACTGATGTTAAATTCGGCAATAAACATCAGGAATCGGATGTTGATTAACTTACTGATTGATTGATTGATTAATTATGTCGGCGCACACATGGATTTGCTGATACTGATTTGCAGGTAGGTATGTATTCGTATACATGTAACTAGTAATTAAATTAGTGCTTTATTATTAATGTTAGACAAATAGACATGGGTCTAAACAAGAAGGTTTCTTTCTAACCCATTAAAGAAGTTATTGTATTTTATTGTATTGCCGTGCCGGTTGCGGCAAACGTAAGAATAGACCAACCGTAAGCCGCACGTGTTTCGTATAAGCCGACTAACGCACTTAATGGTTAAGGATAAACCCCAGAAAGCAAACTTGTCCCCAAGAAAATATGAAATTCAACTATATGGAACTCTACAGTTGTATGCTATGATCCTGCCGTTAAGCAGTGGACTGAGAGAGAGAGTGTAAGTGTATTGTAAAGAATTGATTGTGTATATTGTAGGCCTACTGTATGTACTACAGGCTATACCGATGCTAAGATGTCAGAATGCTAAGAGCCTGTTGTTGAGTAGGCACCAGATAGCCTGTCTCCTATTGTATTGTATTGTATTGTATTGTATTGTATGTACTACAGGCTATACCTATGCTAAGATGTCAGAATGCTAAGAGCCTGGTGTTGAGTAGGGACCAGACTGCCTGTCTCCTGTGCAACGCTTTCTACAGCACCTTCCCTGATCTTCGACAGGGTAGGGGGTGGAGGGGGCCTGCCCTGCCTAACATCAACTTTGAGAACCTGCTGGGTATGACCTCATCAGACGCCTCCCTACTCGCTAAGCTCGACTGTCTGTTCGCCTACTTCGATAAAGTCACACAGAAAGGTTTTAAACATGTTTTTTAATAAATTTCATAACAAAATAACGCAACACGATTTGTATTTAGCGTCCGGTTCTTTACCCGAAGGCAATGTCAAGGACGCTATTTTTAATAACATAGGCCTACCGGTTCTTTAATAATGTACATAATAACTGCTTATAGGGTTATGACGCAAAGGTTAAGATGTACATGTACGTCACTGAAATAAGTTATTGAAAGTGGCGTAGGATCAAACTCCTGATCAGTTATACAAACTCCAGAACGGGCGTGTCATCAGATCCAGCAATATTAATCGTGCATCTGCGCTTATTTCGTTTCGCTATTTTTACGGTAAATATATGGCTAATTATAGAGCGTGCTAAAATATTACAGCACTGTAAAGTATGTCCTGTGTATCTAAGTAAAGAAAAACTGACACTTTGAATTGCATTGAACACAGAAACAATGGATGGTAGAGTAGTCTGACTTTTTCATTGACCTTACTCGGTGTGTCGGCCTAGTCCTCTGCACTTCCGAACTATGAATTGATGACACGCATAATGCACAAGTATATTAGTTTTGTATTTGATGTCCCTGATGTCAACTTTGAATTCTATCAGGGACGTCCCATTTTGACCTTATCAGGCTCAGCAACGATGTTGTTTTGGTTTATAATTCCAGTCCCAGCCGGTTTCGTGACCTTTGAGCGTCACGTGGTTCCAGGTAACAAAGAGCCCAAGTGGTCAGCGTCAAGGCGTAAATTCACTCGTCTGAATGTGAGGAGAGAGGGTAAACTAGAGGATGATGGGCTGGGAATGTTGCAGGTAGGAATCAATCAATTAATCAATTAATCAATCAGTCAATCAGTATATTTATTAATTCAGCTCTATTTGAACTCTCTTTCTCTCTAGTTCACTGCCAAATGGCAGGTCCAAGGTAGCTCTACACATTCCTACTCACAGTCTCTTAATACGCTCACTAATGAGTTACTCATTGGACCCACAACTATATCCCATATAGACGCACAACCACACGTAACAGTAGTCCTTAGATCGGTAATATCTGGCACTGAGCTGGTTTTCTATTGCCTTCCTCTAGGTCTCTAACGATGCACGTGCATCTTTCGGTTAGTATTTTCTCAAGTTTTACAGATCCAACAAGAGATATTTAGCCCGTGTTGGTTCCGAGAAACTTGAAAATTGTCCAACCGACATCTGCATGTGTTTCGTGAGAGCCGGCTAACGCAGATACGGTACTGCAGTGAAGGGCAGAGTGGTCAGCATTGGCCATGGCTTCTCTTTAATTGACCAATTGGTCGCTCAAATTCGCTCAGACGTGGGGAGGCCGTATCACATCGTGTGAGGCCTATGGCAGGCTAGACTGTTATTTCTTCACTGTTCCAAAAAGAGCCTCTGAGATAAACAATATATAGAGACGCAATAACATATCTTTTGTAGTGTATTATTTTTTTTAATGGTATTTATTAAACACCATGATTAGTAGAATATAATGTTTATTAAGTGCTTGTAAGAGGTTGATAAAATTGTTAAGTGTTCTCTACAAATTGCAGGGTACGTTATGGAATAATGCTGTATCAATCTTTATCCAAATCCAGACTTGTTGGCAGTAGTTGTTCGAGTTTATTGAGCAGTCTCGAAGAAGGCCTTGCACTACAATAAAAATAATACCAAAAACAGAAATCAAGAAAGGAAACCCTGTAACACGTTCGGCTGGCATGTGTGGAAATAAAATGGAAGATTAAGATTATACCAATCATCAACATTGACTTTCTTGTGAGTTCACTGAGTTTACCTATAATATATACTCTTATGATATTATATTTTCAGGCAGATTTCGCGAACAAGTACATAGGAGGGGGGTCGCTAGGGAGTGGGGCGGTACAGGAGGAAATACTCTTCATGATCTGTCCGGAGCTGATCGTCGCTCAGCTGTTCACAGAAAGACTCGACGATAACGAGGCTCTCGTCACCACAGGTTGCTAGAAGAACTTTTACAAAAGCTTTTTCTCTTATCGTTTTTGTTGTTGCTGCTGATCCAAGATAACAGCCGTGGTGCTGAACTTCTATCCATTCATTAAGAGGATTGCAGTTCAGGGTAAATTCAAAGATTGGCTCCAGTAGCGTCATTACCATTGTGGCACTGTGGCACGTGCCCCTCCTCAACTTTTTGGTAGTTTTATAACATGTTAATTCGTACTTTGAAATACTGGTAAGATCATGAAGAACAGTGGTGAATCTAGATAACTTTGAGTGGGAGCCAAAATTTGTAATGAAGAATCCAATTATTTTTCACTCGCTTCCCTCGCAAATATTACGCCCTTTCTTAACAACATTGAGCGCTGAGCGAACGCCATTTGGGGGGTACGCTTCATTTTTGCACTTTTTTTAGACTTTCAGATAGCCTGTGTGAACAAATTTTCTTCATGCCCCCCTCAACCAAAATCCTAACGACGCCATTGGTTGACTCCATATATTCTGGTACGTCCGGATACAACAACCAGAGAATTACAAGATTAAATCCTCTTAGATTAATTTTGAATAATAATTGTTAGTCCAGGGGCAAATGTAATTTCGTGGCAGTTTCAATGAAGAAATATAGTGTGATATATGGTTAGAACCGTTTTGATGTGTATATAACGTTTTTCGATGGTGTGGGTTCGCTGCAGCTTGCAGAGTGTCAGTAGCCGCCATTTTCCAAGATGGCTGCCTGTGGTAAGTGTTTGAGTCGTTTTCGACCCCTAGCGTTCATTTTTCCATATAGGAATGTCACGCGACGTTATAGAGCCGAGAAAAACCTTTCGTTTGACATATCACGTGACCTATGTAATTGGAAGCAGAAAAGCATTGAGATGAACAATTTATATGGTTGGAGTTTGCCACCTGTGGCTGCCTTACCATATCCGCCACTTTCCAAGATAGCCGTCAAATTTTCTTATATGTCAAAATAACTCAGAAACCAGTGATCTAATCGCAAAATGTCTAGATATCATTTATGTTCAGAATTTTAAAAAAAATTTAATTCCGTATATTATACAATAATCTAGGCCTACTACAACTGGAAATATCCAATATGACCGCCAAAATAAACTTTTTCTCAAAATAGTTCTAGACCTGTGCACTCATAGACACTTGCAAGAGCAGATAATTTGAATGCTATTTCATATTAGGGACCTATCAAGCTCTAAAATGGCACTAGGTGGAATTGCGGAAAGTGTGGCATTAGTCGGCCATCTTGAAAACTCAAAAAAGGCTGCCAATGTGAGCATCAGCTAGAATATCTATAGAAGTTTAAGTGATAGAGCGGTGCTTTTGGTGTCCGAGGTGTGGTTTTCTGGGTAAAGGAATCCTAATAACATATAGCCAATATTGTGGAATGGTCACGTGGTTATGTGTTCAAAGATGGCTGCAAATCCGCACATAAGCTGAAATATCTCGAGAAGTTTAAGTGATAGAGAGGGACTCTTGGAGTCCGGGGTGTGGTTTTCTGGGTCAAGGAAGCCAAATAACATTTAGGCAACGTTATGGATTGGTCACCTGGCCATGAAATCAAAGAATCCAAATGACACATAGTCAATACTGTGAAACGATCACGTGGCCATAAAAACTAAGTTTAACCAAGAACACATTATTGTAGTTTTGCATAAAATAGTCACACGATAAAATATTAATTTCAATTTATTCAACTTTATTCACAGGCAACATGTGGCTATAAGATTGTATAATTATGTGTATCTTGCTATCCTTGTTATGAATGTGATTCCATCTTTACCTATTTAGGATGCTCTGAATTGAGAACATACTTGCACCCAATATAGTCAAATGTAATCAATGCGCCAATAAAATCATATATAATAAATGCTAAATTGTAGCCGACATAATGAATTCGCTTTATTTATGTCTCTTTGAAACAATTCAACAACAGTTTTAAATGTCACTGTTTAATGTGTTTATGTTGTTTACAAAATGCGGTTCTACTTGACGAGTGCATCATAGTTTAGTTGGCATATCGAACAATAAACATTGTAGCATATGTTGTACACATATTAATCTTTATATTATTTATTGTTACAATTCAAAATGACATGTGGCAGTTTCCCACACAGGCCACGTCTTCTTTAGCTCGTCTGCTGTCACATGTACCACCGCATGTGCTTAAGCTCAATAGGCTTTCTGGGATTGTCATAGGACCGTGAACTGCAAACAGTGACGTTGTCCGAAAACCAACCATATTCCGTTGCAATAAGCTTCGGAACACAATCACTCATGATAGTGAGTAAGCTTATATAATGGATTGTGAAAAATGATGATTATGTTTTTGTATTACACTTGAGAAGTTGGCGGTAGCTGAGCACAGTGCCTTTTTACAGCACTGTTCATTTGAGCTATCCACAATATTGGCTATATCTTATTTAGATTCCTTGACTCAGAAAATCACACCCCGGACTCCAAAACCACTTGCCTATCACTTAAGCTTCTCGAGATATTACAACTTATGTGCGAGCTGGCAGTCATCTTTAATTTCATGACCACGCGACCATTCCACAATATCGGCAAAAATGTTATTTGGATTCCTTTACCCAGAAAACCACACCTCGGACACCAAAAGCACCTCTCTATCACTTAAACTTCTATAGATATTCTAGCTGATGCTCAC
>JAQFZF010001714.1:0-13539 GCA_034695365.1 Enchytraeus norvegicus | reverse complement strand
TATGAATATGGATTACCATTATTATCATAATTGTAAAATCTAAATTCTTTATGAGTGTTGAGGCAGTACTAAATATTATTGAATCAATCTGAAACTTTTTGTGAGTTGTTTTTGAGTGAAAAGGATCACAAAAATGGATGAGCATCAAAAAAATAAGATATTTCATTTTTTTGAACCACCCTAATGTACAGTTGTATAAGTTCTTAATAATATAAATTATTGAAAGTTATATCAGTAAAGAAATATTGCTAGGAACTAAAAATACAAAAGATGGTCAATGATTATATATCAGTTGGCTCATCAGTAAATAGATCCACCGAAGTTTCAAACTGGATCTGGTATTTTAAATAAAGTGTGAGTAGGTCTTCCCGTTGTCCGATGTTCTAATTAGGCCTATTTTAAACAAAAGTCGGTGTTGGGATATGGATTAGGTCCTACTCTTAGCTATCCATACTCCCATGCTAAAATTAAAATACAAAATCAAATGTGAAATCTGGAAACAATTGAAAAGCTGTATGTACATCATTTTACCAGATCTATATACTTCAAACCCACTAGTTAGTAATCGTAGAGGCTATCCAACTGAGAAGTTATTTAAAATAGTATAGGCATATATTGTTGCATATCAATATGTCAAATGCACAATTGCACATTAATTATTGAGAAGACATCATGAAAATAAATTTCATGCAATATTAAACAAATTGGATTTGTTTGTATTATCAAAATATCTTACCTATGACACAAAACGGCGTAAAAGTTGTGAATAAAATCGATAGTTCTTGCACAGACTCCACAAATCCTTGTCAAAAGTAGGCAATATATGGAGTGGCAACCTCTTTAAATTCGTCCTAACCTACTGCATACGTGGCCCAGTTTCTTATTTAAATATCATTCCAATAATGAATTAAATACAAAAAATGGACTGAAATTCTCCAAAATTTAAGGTAGAATTGTAAAGTAAAGGTTCATGAGTGTGTGATAAATTTCATACTGCGGTACATTTAATAGAATGCCTAATTTTAAAAGATGCATAATTTATTTCCTAATTTGTCATTGAAATCATCAGTAAAAATGTAAACATTACAGTTTCATCAACATCTAAACGTAAACATGAACCAGTACAGTCTTTAAAAAATTATAAAATGGTCCAAATTTGCTAGTAAAGATGTTATTTTCTACCAATCTTCGTATGCGATTTTATAAGATTCGGCGATTTTAAAATAACCAGCCGTATGTAGATATTTAGCAAAACTTCCTATCTCGTCCCATTATAAAGTCAGCTTACCTTTTAATATAAAAAAATCGGATCGAAAATAACCAATCAGATGTATATTAGCCAATCAGCCGAAACAGCACATCGATATAGACCTGGTTGGTTACAGCGCATCAAGATTAACCAATCAGAGAAAACAACACATCGAAAATCGCAATAAGGTCATCCAATCAGGTGGCGTTGCACTGACAACAAAAACACTGAAACTAGGTCACTTCTTTGCTTTAGCCTACATGTGTTTTCTTAAATTGTTGAATAATTATTATATTATTTAATACAATTCATAGAAATGGTGTTAGGAAGAGTCGTGTAAGTCAACATTTATTTATTTTATGTAATATTTATTTTATTCATGTTGTTTGATGGAATCTATATTAGCTTATTGCAGTAATTTTAAGTTAATACTAATTTGGATGCTGGCGATAATAAGTGATTTAATTTAATTCTACTTGTAATTATTTTGATTTTTCATATGCTTTGCAGTAATGATCCTTATGGAATTTATATTATTCGCATCTTGTAGTTTTTAGAGAATTCTTTTATGATTTTTGTTTAGGAATGAGGTGTGATTTGAAGTAAAGGTTCTCAAAAACACTCGTGCCTGTACCTATAGCATTTGGGGGTCTCGTTATCTAACGCACCTGCCTTGATTTACTCAAAATGTTGAATTAGGGTTGGTGTTAGGGTAATGTTAGGGTTTGGGTTGGGATGTGGGTTAGATTAACCCTACCCCAGCCCGAACCCTAACACAAACCCTAATTCAACATTTTGAGGAAATCGTAAATCAAGGCAGGTGTGTTAGATCACTAGACCCCAATTTAGCCCATTTTCATAAAATTTTCTCTGATAGTGTAGAATAAGTGTTTGGCTATTATTGGGTTTAGGGTTGGGGTGAAAGTTGGGCTAACCAAAATCCCAAACCCTACCTTGACCCTAACAAAGCTAGTGTAAGCCTACATAAAATATGACTCAGGGACGTGTCTCCTAAATTAATACATGCAAGTATAATTTCTATAGTGCTCATTTTGGGGCATCTTAGTATAGTCAATTTCATAACCAAAATAAGGATGCCATTAGTTATTATTTAACATTTGGTATAGTGTAGTTGATCATATATTTAGATCATTCATACTTAAATACTACTTATTTGTAAAGCAGTCTAGAAGATCGGATTCGGTCATGACACGGCTATATATAAGTGTTCGTCTCTAATAATTAAAAAAATTGAAACCTTCGAAGTGTCACGTGTGTGTAAAGTGATGATGCATTGCATAAATTTCCATGCTTGAATGTTGTATCTAGTTATTGAGTAATAAAATAATAAAATTTTGTTTTGTTTGTAAATTAAAGTAAACCTAAGACCCAGAAAGCCAAACGGATTTTGGAGAGTCGAGAGTCCAAAGTGTTTGAAAATGACAAGGTGACGATGTTCATAAAAGGCGGACAGACGAGTGAAACCATCAGCCATGTTCTGCAGGATTTGGTATGTATTACTTTCGGGCGGTAGGTACTGGGGGTCCACTCCCTCCCAATACCTACCCCCCCTAGAAAAAAATTCAACGGATGTTTATATTGTGAATTAGTTTCTTTACAACTACAATCGATTAGGCCTAAGTGTTTTGACAAGCAACGAATCCTTTCATATTTTGGTTAACAAATAACTAAACTTACAGCTTGATATCTTGTAGTCTGATTTTTTCTCTCTAAATATTTATGTTTGAGATTGTAATAATCAAATTTGTTAGGAGTCTTGTTATTCAAACTTAATTAAAAACTGTATTTTTGCAGGTAATCATAATGCGATAGCTTATATATATGTGAATTATTTTATTCCCTTTTTAAAATTAATACTATCGCTTGGTTGCTTAATATTTAGTACTTATTGTTCTGTTGATCTGTTTGTATTTTAGGCTATACTTAAGAAGCCGCTCTCAAACATTTTCCACAGGTATTTGATTAAACCTATCTGCATAACTTTATTTGTAAACCTAAGAGGTAGGCCCATATTGGAAAACTTGTAAACTGTTCCAATATTTAAGTTTTATAAGAATATTTATAAATGTGCACTTACAAGTGACTATATTTCATGACAAGTTTTAGTTGATTAATCTTTCATGAGTAATTTCTTCGGTGTAAATATTTTAAGTTATATATATATATAAGGAACAGGTTTTTAAGTTAACAGGGTTCCTGCTCTATAAATCTCACAAATTAGGGGAAGTCGGTGGAGTCTTGTTTTGACTAAAATTGGTTGGAATATTTGTTTATATTTGCTTGATGCTTTGTTGTGATACAACGGATGCGTAGCTTTATTATATTGATAATATCAACCTTTCTTCTATTTTTACAGGAAGAATATCATGAGACCTTTTGATGATCAGACTTCTATTGTAAGTAGCCTAATCCTTGTTTCTATGTAAATAAATTAATATCTATATAATTCTTCAATGACAATATCTTAATTATATTTATTGATCATTTTGTACAACAATTTTCTGGACCTATGCAACCATGAATTTACTATTATTTGTCTTTGCAAACAGCATTTTTGGTAAGACACTAAACTTTATTGAACTTTCATTTACTGGAATTATGAATACAATTTCAATTTCACTTGCTAATATTTGATACATGCTTCTGGGCACCCTCTATTGTTACCATAAGTATGGTAGGTCAAAGTGTTAACTCTTTCAATTGAAATTTTTTTTATGTTGATGATTAGTAATGATTTTGTAGTGACTGTTTCTTGTAAGGTACGATGGATATGTCTTGTAAATTAATTATATGATGAATTGCAGGAATTCTTTTCACAGAAGACGGACAGTTCTTTGTTTATGTTTGGATCACATTCCAAGAAGAGGCCCAACAATCTTGTTATTGGTAAGCCATGCTGCCACAGTCTATTTTTATTATTATGCTGGTGTTACAGTTCATCATAGATTATATTATCAGCATACATAATGGATAGATACCAGATCTAGACCCCTCTGAATGGGACTCAATATTGCTGCTCATATTTTGATTAACAACCACAGTGAAACATTATTGTTAGAATCTGATTAAAGTTTAATGTTAGAATCTGATTATTTTTATTTTTGAAGAACGCTTACCATATTTTAACTGCAGCTCTGTTGATTACATGATTACAGGCCGTCTCTTTGATTACCACATACTGGACATGTTTGAGTTTGGAGTTGAAAATTTCAAGTCGTTAAAGCAATTTCAGGTATGTGCACAGTCACTAGTTACTAGATCGCTTCTGAGACTCTGTTAAGAGAGTGTTCAACAAGTGATTTGTTTGATTGATACTATGAAAATATTATTTATAGCATATCATACTATTTCTCATGCTTTTTCAATTTTATTTGTATATACTCTTTTTCATGTTTCGTTCACTTTTATGAAGGAAACATAATAATATTTTGATCAATTTTTTACCTTGTGCTGTGGCAACCCGATTCAGTGAATCGAGCAAAAACATAAACATAAAATCGCACGAATGTGATTAATACAGTTGTGACCTTTTGCTCAAGGGCTGCTGACTCCATTGTCCATTTAGCACTACTGTTGCATTTTATTTATAATGTCCCTGATATCGTCCTCAGATGACGAAACGAACGTTGAACCCATTTTGTATTGTATAGTATAATATACTTATTGATTGATTAATTGAAATATGTATGCATGACACACTGTAAATAAAATTAGCGGCGCCAACTGTATAACTCAATAAGGTTCAATAGCAGAAACTGAAGAACAAAAGTTTTATATGAAACAAAATGACAGTACTTACTGTATGATTAGCATGTTGTCAATGACAGTGACATTTAACACAATCTATTCAGAGAAAATTGTAGATAATTATTGTTTCTCTTTCACTAATTTTAATTATGCATTTATGTATTTCTATTTAGACTGCCAAAGTTACTGCCGGCTCGAAACCTTGCTTGGTATTCTGTGGAGAGAAATTTGATTCAGATCCTACATTCAAGCGAGTAAAGAACATTCTCACAGGTGTGAAAATATTCATTTGTAGTAATACTCTCTCTCTTGCTCTCTCTCTCTCCCTCTCTCTTTCAGTGGACCTACGTAATGGTAGGACCACGCCATATAGCGTGGAATATATATGCATATATAATTTCTGGCATTTAATATCTCGCGTAATATACCAATCACTTAAGAAAACTTCGCCAGTAGTAATTCCACTGTTAAAATAAAAATTTGCAATTCATAATACATTTGTAATTTGCATATACATTGTTGAAGACAACAGCAGAAATTTAAAGATGGATATTTTTATTGGGTATAATTCAATATTCACCTAGAAGTCATAATTACATTTGTTATTGATTGATAGTCATTCTGGTTTAGTTTTCTTTGTTGTTGCAATGTTAGTAAAAATAATGTGTCAATATCATGAATGTGTGTCATTCATGATATGTGTGTGAAATGTGTGTCATTCAATGTTGACAAATATGTCAACACAAAATGTCAATTTTTTTAATAATATGACGATTTCTATAATTTTTTAAAATTTTAATTAATTTTTACTTTATAGCCAAAATACTTCATTGCTTAATTTTTATTTATTCAGTCTAATGCTATTTAGTTTTAATTCCTTCAATTCATTGCTCATCTTGTATTTATTTTAATATTGTGTCTTCCTCATTGATTGCGCAGATATATTTCGCGGCCCATCGGTGAAGCAGCTAAGATTATCCGGTGTTGAACATGTTTATCAGTTTGTGGTCGAGAACGATAAGATACGCCTACGCAGCTATAGGTATGTTATCTGGTGACCATTTCTATGTGTTTTATTTTCAATTTTCTTCTAATTTTGTCATCGATGTGTATAGCATAAGATGTGTTGGAGAGACTGGTCTAGAGGCATCAGAGCTGCCAATGAAACTTGCAACATGGCAGGTTCAATGCCCGGTTTTTAGGCCTGATAATACTGTATAGGTGTTAATGTATGATTTCAGAGTATTTGTATAATTTGTATAGTCCACTCGGGATGTCTCTGATCCATGTCCTGAATTATATCTAAGCTAGTAGAGGTTGGGCCGAGGGGCTGGGAAGGCCCGAGTCGAAAAATGTGGATTTAGCAAAGAATATTGGATTTTAGTAATAGATACCAATTTTTAGCGAATCCAGCTCTCTGTATTCCTCATAATTGTGTCAATAAAGGGGCTGGCGATGTCCCCCCTCCCCCGTAATTTGAGAACTGCTCTGATTATCTTCAGGTGAACGTCATGTTATTACTCATTATATTGTGTTAACAAGGTTGAGTTAAGTTGTTAGTATAATGTCAACATGATAACTCCTTTTGTTGTTAGATAGGTCCATGTTGTACGAGTAGTGGAATGTTGATTTTTTAAAAATCTTTAATATTCACACATGTCAACCGGACGTGTTTACAGGGTTTCCTTTCTGAGTTTCTGCTTCCCACTGATTAATCGTACTGTTGCCGTAATGATCGCACTAATGCAGCAAGCTTTGGTATACGATTAACCAGTAGCAAAGGTGAAACAGACATTAAGTTTCATTTAATTAATTAATCAATTGATTTATTGATGATTGGTTAATTAATTGATTGATTGATTGACTGATGCAGAATACAGCTAAAGAAGTCTGGCAGCAGGACACCGAGGATAGAACTAGAAGAGATCGGTCCTTCCATTGATCTAGTGCTGAGGAGATCCAAGATGGCGTCTGATGACCTCTACAAGCAGGCTAATAAACAACCAGTTGTAGCCAAGGTAGGGCCAACTTTTGTTCTTTTATGTTATAGATGTCCCTGACATAGCGTTCGGGTGAAGAACCGGACGTTAGATCCTCATCGTATTGTATTGTATTTGGAGTTTATAGATGCTGTGTCATAACAAGATGATTGGCCCATCAGTGCCTCAGAGTCCACTTTTAGTCTTGGCTCTTAAGACATTTGATTCATTCTGTGTTTTTATTCTACTTCTTCCTGTTGTAATTATAATGTAATGAAATTATATTTTGTATTATATGTAATTTATGTTTTGAATTATATAATTATAAATTGTAAATATATTTCTGTATTATAATAATTAAGCAAATTATACTCTATCTTAATTGCATGTCACTTTGCATTTATAAAGGAAGCAATGAGACATTTTACCAGAACTCTGTTTGGCTAATATTTTAAGCAAATTCGGCCAATTTCAGTTCCTGAACTTTACTATAATTGTAACGAGTTGAAATCGGTGACATATATGTTGTTTTATCATAGTTCTAAATATTAATTTCATACAAGTCTATTTCTTTAGCCTTCTAAAACCAATTAAACCAGCAGATGAACTTTAAGCTTTCCCGCTCAGAAATCCTAGATCTTCGTCTGCTTAATGATATTATGTGTATTGCGTAATGATATTTATAAGCCAAGTTCTTTGCGTTCATTGTTGTTGATTGGATTATTGATTGATTTATTGCTGATGGTATGGCAGATAAATTAAAACTAAGCAAAACTGATTGTATTATGTTATTTCAGCAAATATTATTGTAATATATTCATGGCAAATAAATTAAAACTAAGTAAAAACTATTTGATTATACTTCTATTTCAGCCCAAGAAGAAGAAGAACATATCTATGGATCCATTTGGTCGCAAGCTCGGTCAGATTCACATGACTCCGCTGGATCTCAACAAACTGCAGACACGCAAGATGAAAGGTTTGAAGGAGCCTCCTGCGAAGAAGCTTAGGAAAGATACCGAGGCGGCCAAGGATGATGATAACACAAGAACTGATGATGATGATGCGATGGAAGAGGATGTCGAAAGTAATGATGATGAAGATTAAACAATTTCTACATATATTAATATATGCAAATTAATATATTAATATTAATATATATTAATTATATTAATATATATTATTTTCATTACTATATATTATTTTAGAATATATTAATTTAATTGAAGGCAATTATATTATATCTACATTAATATAGACTAATATAGTTGACAAACTAGTATAGTCTAGTAATAATAGACTCGTCCACTGTACGATATGCAATATTTTGTTGATGACAAAAAATTGATGACAATTTCATTGATTCAGATTGTTACGAGTAAGTTGACCTATCTCTGTGATATCTCACCACATAATGGCGTCACTTATGCAATTTCAGGTGTCTGGAATTAGTAGTACTCTTGCTAATATCGTATATATTAAAATATAAACAATAAATAAATGGTAAAGTTTGTCTTTGAGAAATGGTTTATTTATAACATTAATTATAAGCCTCGTGCTATCTAAGTGGGTCATAGATACATAGAAAAATAGCCATGCCACACAGCACGTGGTGTAGACGAGAACAGTTTGCATACAATTAGTATCACAATAAAACCCACTGTTATAGAACAGTGAGCAGAAGAATACTTGCATAGAATATGTACAGTGCACCAAAGAATACTAAACATGCAATCCATGATGACATCTGGCACTTGTATGACCGAGAGTTTACTCTCTGATCGGCCTCACTGGGATTTGAACCCTGAATGTCACGCTTAGAAGCCCATAACATTGCCAACTGAGCCATCTGGATTTACAAGTTTTCAGAGTTCACATAAGGAGACATAATTATTTCTTTGCTACATAAACATATATTATTCATACACAATGTACACATCTATCATCCACATCAGCACACATACTGCAATGACTATGTCACCTGTGTGCTGCAATAGCTCAGGTTCGGGATCAGCGCCACGTCTACGTTCGATACCGATTATGGCACAACCTTTACCATTACATATGTATCAATACTTCTCAAACATCTTGGAACCCATGAGGAAATGAATAGCAAACGCTTATTATTATTTTAGTCCACATAATTCTGCATTTCTGTGCCATTTAGCAACAAATGTATTATTCTTACAAAAGCGAACAACAGTGTAGTGCAAAAATATACAATATTTGATAGTTAAACATGTTAACATATTTTGAATTTGGCTCATCTATTTTGAATTTGGCTCATCTAATCGTTACTATACATTTTGTGGGCATAATTACAGTCGCTGATGCTCTGAGCTATAAAACAGACGTTAAATCACTTTAACCTGTGAATAGGCCTCTTTGTTTACTTGATCCGAGAGTTGCATGATTGACGATAAATAAACTCATGAAATGCTTGCTGTAATCAATCAATCAATAAGTATATTACAAAGCATCACTGTGAGAGAAGTGCCACAGTAGCGCTAAATGGCAAATGGAGTCCGGTTGTGATTTAACAAATTTGACAACATTTGTAAATTCTTACAAACAATCAAAGGATGTTACAAAGCGCTATTGATGCAGCTGATGCTATATTGCCACAAGCATTGCCCTTGCGCTAAGCAAGGTCAGTGGAGACTAAGGTAGGTAGCCTGCTAAAAGATCAGCAATGAAGCAAATAATTTTTTTTTCATTATCATGCTATGAAACTGAATTTAAACTTATATTAAGGATGCATTGACAACAATAGCAGTTGCTGCTGATTTAGTTTTATCAACTATTTTCACTGTAGCCTGAAAATTACGATGATCGCCTAAACACTAATATACAGTTATACAATATACTTTTAAAACAGCAATAGTCTCCGAGTACTTGACTAGCAAGTATATCCTGAAATGTTTTGATTAATAGATGACTATCTCACTAATAGCACATACTACTACATGTATAGCAAAAGTGTCAAACATAGAACAGCCTAGTCGAAATGAAACCTAATTCTGACAATGTTGTATTCTACGAATGGCTTACTCACAGACGAGTACCTGTTTTCTTTCATAACTAAATAATAATTAACATACAGTATAATATACAATACTTGGCACGTGACAAGTGAACCTATTTTCATACAATGCATGATCGTGTACTGTACAGTGTACACTGTACAGTGTATACATATAACATATGCAAGAAAAATTCACAAAGGAATGAATTTGATACACACCGAACAGAATTACAGCAAACTTTAAGAAACTAAAATGGCACCAGTTTATACTATTCATTATTAGAATTATGAATCCGCAATGATTATTGTATCATATTGTATACATGGATGAGAAACAATGAGCTAAATCTTCATTATAAAATCGTAGCACAAATATTGAATTTAGATTTATGTCTCTACTAAAGTTTTCAAAGAGGAGGATAGATAAATGTAACATTTAAATCTTGATTACAATCACGAGAACAGTGTACACAATGTGGCAGCTCAACTAGAAATGAAACGATGTCTACTCTAGGCATTCCTTAGGGGGAGTCCCCGTTAAATTCTGAAATCCTCCCCCCCCCAAAAAAAATCGAACATGTTCTATCAGTTAAAAATAGGACTAGTGCCCTCATAAGCATGCATTTCTCCTTCAAAGTCAAGGGTGTCTAGATTGAACACTGGATATCACGTTTAATTAATAGAGATGTGTGGCATAGATCAGAGGATATAATTATGTGGAAAACCGTGCCAACCTACATACTAAGAGGGCATGCTATCTAGAGAGAGAGAGAGAGAGCTGCAAATATGTCAAACATCGATAAATGTCAAATATACATATATATATATATATACTTGGCGTGAAGCAGCCAGACACAATACATTGCTTGTAAAGCACAAAAGCTAGTAGCACACAAACTTATCATAATTATAGAAAAACACACAGTCAGCACACTAGAGATATTATAGTACAGTACAAATAGCACACAGGTCATTATTTATCATAGAGTTTATGTATGAACAAAATTAACAAGAGAAAAATAATAAAATATGGTAATAAAGACCCTGATCTCATCCTTAATCTGTTTACATTATAAGCTCTCGCTACTGGATAGCCTAATCGGTTGCATAATAGCCTTCTGAAGGCCACATTATTCATTCCAGCAACAATGCTTAAGCGAATCTTTACCAATCCAAACTAATACATAATTTGAACGATATAAATAGCATACTAACAATTTGTAAATTTCAAATCTTACAGATACAGAAAATTTACATTTAAAACATAACAAGTGTATTATAAATTTTATACAAGTTTTCATTTGAGGCGAGTGAGCAACAGCTTTATTTTTGGAACCCCCTGTATGTTCTATGCCTACTTATTCATTATTACTCCAAGGATATTGAAACAAGTATCCAGAAACCACGTATGCAATTAAATTATAAAAATAGCTGACAAACGTAATTAAAGGACATACTAGCTTCCTTGATTAATGATTACCCGTTAAGTAACTCACCGAGTAATACTTTGTAATCCTAGGAGTATTCAAGCATAAACATCATATAAAATATATAGATTATTTAGGCATACGTGAAGCCAAGGTGCTTATAGAGAAACAGTGACGCATGAAGGCAGAGACTAGAGGAAAGCTGAAGTGTTCAACAAGCATCGACATCAAATCCTGGAACCACGTTGCTGCAAAACCTACAACAACACAAACAACAATTCAATTAAACAATGCAATACAATACAATGAGGATTTTACGTCCAATTCCTCACCCGAAGGTGATGTCAGGGACGTCTCAGGCAGAACATACAACTGCAAGTAGTTCAATACCACCACAACACAGATGCCACGCCACAATGAAATATAATATATTATTTTATATTATTCGATGTAAATAAATATTTGCACAGATGTCAGAACTATTTCAATTAAAAATAAACCTTATAAATGCTACAATTGCATACAATAGAAGGCATCAATAGCCCAATGATACGCTTCTTGACTGTAGTAAAAAGGTCTCGAGTTCAAATCTAACCTACCACAACATCTATGCTAATATCAAATCTGCACCAGGTAGACTTAAATTTCATGTCCTATGCAAATGGTTATATCAGTCGTCCAGCTAAGCTATTCAACTAAGATGATAAAAGTACAAAGATCATCACCTTTCCCCTGTCTGTAGGTTCTGCCGTGTAGCCGTTTGCAGCAGACGGTGGACATTGCTTTGATACCACGCACAGGAACTCTGCTCGATCCTCACTCGCATACTTGTACGATGAACCAATGTTTATCAGCTACAACAATCAATCAGTCAACTATTTTAATCCTTAAAATAACGAAGTACTAAAACTAAAAACAACATTTCAACAAAAACTAATAACCTCTCTCTATCTGTCCGTCTCCGTCACTCTCTCACTCACTCTCACTCACTTACTATTCTTCTCTCTCTCTCTCTCTCTTATCCTTATATTATTATTCTGTAATTATGACAGGTATGAGAGGAGTAAAGCACTATGAAGAGGCACAGACTGAGAATGGGATGTATTACCCAAGACTCGGCAGTTGTGTCATTATGCTAATTGTCTGATGCAAATTGTAACAAAAAAATTAACAGCAGTTCGATATTAGGCACTATAAATTTTCTTATGTTGAAAGTGTATATTATATATTATGCTCAATGATAATTCAGAATTGATCTATAGAAATTAAACAAAGTATTAATAAAGTACAAACATAAGTACAAAGAAATAATTAATATTGAATAACATACCCTTAATTTATATACTTTCACGACTTAAATGTAAACCATATAGTAAATTTTACTATTTTCTTCTGCAGAGTAGAACGCTTAATTTAAAAAATAGTAATCGAATTGATCTATGTTACCTATACTAATGTTACCTACTAATTAGAAGGAGATCTATAACTCATTTCTATACCTGCTCAAAGTTCCACCCATCCGACATTGTAGAGACCATCTGAGTCAGTTCATCTTCCGAGCACTGTAGAACTCTGTAAACGTTCTTAGACTCATTCTATAATATCAATAATAATAATATTAATAATAGAGGTTTAACTTCCTTTTCCTCATCCAAAGATGATGGAGGTCACAACTCAGCACACACCGGTTTACACAAATGGTTGGCAGTAACAGGAACTGAAGAGAAAACGATTTTCCAAAAGGTGCCGGTCCGGTGAACAAAAGACAGCCAGGCAAAATATTTAATATCTACGGTGGAAAAAGATGTTATTTTAGCCTTCTGCTGAAAGGTATCATCACAGACATGCTAATATGTGTGATATTTAGCGCAACAGTGGCATTTTGCATAGAGCGGCGCTTTATAAGTAATTAAATATATATATATATATATATATATACATGTATATATACAGGGTGCGGCGTAAAAAAGTAGTACACTGTGAAAAAATTAAATAATTTCGCCATCTCTTGTCTGTTTTAAATTAAAATTTATGGGGTCATATAGGGTCCAATGTAACACATTTCTACCAAGTTTGACAGAAATATTTACA
>JAQFZF010001713.1:0-13540 GCA_034695365.1 Enchytraeus norvegicus | reverse complement strand
GGCTCGCCCGTCACTGATATCCCTTTCGAGAGATGAAACTGACGTTAACTTCGGCTTTATGCCTTTATGCCTTTTAATAATGGCCTATTTTATTGTGTGCACCTCGTTAGAATTGTTCATGGGTCCATCGGGCCCATCCACGGGTCGAGTCAAAGTTTTTGACTAAGGCGCGGGTCGGGTCGGCCAGATTATATAGACATGTAATATCACAGATACCTTAAGTAAAACAATAAAATCATCAAATAAAATTAGTTACATAAACATATGACTACTCCAACAACCTATGATCGTATTACGGGCTATTCTCGACTAGTGAAGGCTATTTATAATGAAAATCTTTTTGCGAAACACATAATCTTTATTTTGCAATGGGGTCCGATCGGGTCCGAAGTTGTAATCTAGCGGGTCGGATTGGGTCATATTCACGATAATTGACCTGGAAACAATTATGCTCCTGATGTATTCCTTAGGCTTAGATGAAGAAACGGTCGCTAAACCCAACCCGTATAATAATGTATAAAATAACTTGTACACTGGCGTATGTAATGTCTTTTAAATAGGCAAACGCATTTTCAAATATGTTGGTAAAAACAATCAATCTAAAGTACCTGGGAATACGCACAATTCATGGTGATGCCTTTGTCGGGACAGCATCAACAATGGAGATATTAAATTTGAGAGGCAACAGTCTGCTGGAGCTGCCAGACAACGTCTTTAGAGGCATGGTTACAGTTAACTCAATCGATCTGTCGGTAAATAATTTGCGCAACATGTCCTGCAAACTTCTAAATGATACATCAAGTTTGAATGCACTGTATTTGAATGATAACGAGCTGAGAAGTATTCCAAGATGTCTGGTTGAACATTCGTTAAATCTTCAACTGGTGGACTTACACAATAATCAACTGGCAATTCTTGATCTTGAAACATTTTCTCACCTATCCAGCCTCTTAACGTTGAACGCCAGCGGTAACTTGATACAGCAGCTGACCGGGTCGTTCTCATTGTACGCCTCTCTCGTAAATCTCGACATAAGTAGAAATGATCTGATCAACTTCGAAAATGAAGAGCAGGCCTTATCTACATACACTCCTGCAGTCAAGCCAACCTCAAACTCTACGAATAAAGGCAAAGGCATGTTCAATGGTCTAGCCACTCTGCAGTCTCTTGATGTTGGGGTAATTATTCATTCGGAGTAGGTTCAATTATTTTTGTAGAATATTGTGTCCTGCTGATTGTGCTATCTATTGCAATGCTGCAATGGACGTAAAACAGTTGAAAGTTCTAATTTAGTGTATGGTGTGATAGCACTGCCACATTCAAGGAGAAGGCCGAGGTCTGGAGTCCAGACCGTTTGTATTTAAAAGAGAGGGATCAACCATTTATATAGTAATTAATGTATATTGTGAAGATTTGTATTTATATTCAGATAAAGGTTTGACCTTAAAGGAATACGTCCTATAAGACCAACACCTATGATTCAACCTTCAAGACAAATGCCAATGATCCAAATTCTAAGGCCAGGAACACGGACGACAATCAATCTGGCCAAGGCTTATCAACCTTAGCAACCTTTCTAACCTAGTACCTTGAACCCGAATCAGAAACATTAAATATAATTTTCAAACTTCTGTTTTTCACTAAACATTAAAATTATCAGACAGCAATTCGTGCAACTCTCTACTCATTCAAAATAGGCCTACAAGTAGGCCTATTCAGAAAGTCCTTGAACTGTTGATGCATTCTACGCCTATCATTATTGTCGTAACATTATGCCCTTGTATAATTACATTGCCTTAGATGATATATAGAGTGCGCCAAATAATATCATTCCCCTACGAAATTGTTCAATATTTTCGCCATCGGGTGTCTGCTAGTAATATACATTTCTAGGATCATTCAGGGTCCAATTTAACATCTTCGTACCGAATTTCATTGAAATATTTGATGTAGCAGTGGAATTATACACTTTTTTGCACACCAACCCTACTTTTCAGATTGGATATGCTGTGTATTATACTCTCGTTTAGAAAGTTCTTGTGTCAAACAGTTATGTGCAAAAGTGCATCTCTCGGTATTAAACAAAAAATATTTCAAAGATATCTGGTACGAAGACGTCAGATAGAACCCTGAATGATGCTGTAAATTTGTATTACAAACAGACTCCAGATGGCGGAAATATAGCAAAAATCGTTAATAAAGCTCCAATTTCACGGGTGAATGTGTAAAAAGTTAATTACTCGGCTGTCATACTAAATATCTCAATAGAATTGGTACGAAAGTGTTAAATTGGACCCTGAATGATCCTGGAAATTTATATTACAAACAGACACCAGATGGTGAAAATATTGAACAATTTTGTAGCGGGCGTTTTTCTTGGCGCACCCTGTAGATGTACTGTACATTGTACAGTAACTGTCTTCTATTGTAGAAGTGCAACATTCATGCTTTGCCGGCTGATCTGATGATCTACTCCACACTCTTGACCTCGTTGAACCTTGAGTTCAACTACATCACAGAAATACCGGATGGATTCTTTAACCCCTTGGTTGCACTTAACCAAATTTATCTCAATAACAACTTTATTCGTTCAATCCAAGCCAAGTCATTTCTAGATCACACATCGCTTTCCATATTGGATCTGTCATATAATAAGATTCAAACATTAGCCACTGATGCGTTCAGTAACGTCCCTTCTGTCGTGTATCTGAATTTGATGGGGAACGGTTTGACTTTCGTTGGAAATGGAACTTTCAGTCAACTAAAGAAACTTGTGGAAATTAATCTCTCTCAAAATAAACTCATCTCTCTTTCTCTGCAAATGTTTTACTATCAGTCGAGTCTAACAAAAATTGATCTTAGCAAAAATATCATAAGAAAACTATCCTACAACGTCTTTGTGAATGTACCAATTCTATCGTACCTCGATTTGTCTGATAACCTAATTGAAACAATTCCGAGTGGTTTCATCAAAAACTGTCCGCAAATTCTTAACCTGAAATTGAATAGAAACCGCATCAAAACATTGAAACTACAGGTTTGCAGTCATAACATTCTATATACGAGAAATATTTTTTTTGTCTGAGTGGGTTTCATTTCTCAGAAATTAAGTTAGCCTGCCTCCACGAAACACGAGCAGCTTTCGGTTTGTCTTTTCTCACGTTTGTCGGAAACAACACGATCTAAGTTGTAGTTGTTGGCCTACTTAGTAATAGGCTGCAAAATTTACTTACCTCTTTTGTTACGGGATTAAATAGCCTGGGCAACAGTTAAGTTCCGAAGACATGTGTACTGTTGTATACTACAGTGTTCTACGTATTAGAAATAGTTAAGGTTCAAGGATGAAGAAGTTTGAATTAATCCATGATACAAGAAAACAAAATTGGGTGCTTATTAGTGAGCGTGATAGCAGACTGTGCTTCAGAATATGTACCGTGGATCTGCCATTTGGCAGTGCGCTAGAGATAAATACTAGAGATTTTGCCAATAGGTTGTGAGGTCTTAGTTGCAAATATTTTACTGTGTGGAAAGAAAATGAACAAAATATATTCGATTAGACTTGTTAAAAACAAGGCATGTAAACAGGTTTTCATTAATGACATCATCATTCATCAAAGCTTCAACTACTCCCTCTCCCCCACGTCTTCAAGTGTCATCTTCGGTCCTACTCCTCCCGGTGTAGTCGTAGTATATCGACGACTCCTATGAGGTGAAAGTTGGCCAGAAAATCCTTCATCTATACCATTGTTACAAGTCCCTCTGATGTTGGAAACATGAAGTGCATTATGCATTCGATTTAGTTAGGCTACTCTTAATATTTCATATAACAGATCACCAATACTTCGTTAAATCGTAAATATGTAGGCCTATTAAACTGCACTTACAGGATATTGGTCTGAACCATATGGACTCGATAGAGCAGGGGATAGTTCTAGAACTGGTCGGGAACCTGATAGAAACTCTAACAGGTCAAACCGTCAACGAGATAAAGACAACTCAGATCTATCTGTCTGGCAACAAGCTCACATCTATTTATCAAAACGCTTTTCTCTCGAGACATGTGTAAGTCTAGAGTTCATATTTCAATTTGTGTTATTAAGATTGCAGTCTAATCAAGAGCAGAGCAACATACAGTAGAAGAAAGCAGGGTTGAGATTATTTAAATCAACCGATTTAAATCATTGATTTAAATTGATTTAAATCGCGATTTAAATAAAGAATAAATTCGTTGATTTAAAGCAAGACTATATTCTGTAAATTTAAATAGTGAATTTAAGCTATTTTAAAATAATATAAAGACAAAATTCACAAAACCAATGATGAATTTAACAGAAAAACAATCTGCATGTAGATCTAATAATATTAAATGTTAGCAGTTGAATTAAGGATTCATGTCACATGCATCCTTAAGTTCTGCTACCTAGTGAATATACATGTAATTGTACCCAAATGAACAGCTTTCTTCTCGGCTTCGTAGATATCAAATTATTCAATCATAAAATGTAAATAATACTTATTACTGAAGTTTTTCTTAATGACATTTATTATTTTAATTTCATATACTTGGATAACAAGCCCATACATAATTACAAACTGGCAAATTATCATCGGGATGATAAAGTATTTCAATTTAAGTTTTGATTGTAATCTACATCAAATATAATCAAAATTCGTGATTTAAATAGAGCCTTTAAATCTAATTGAAATTTCTGTAACATTATAAAGACAAAATTCACAAAATTAGTAGTCAATTAAATTAGCTAAATTAGCTCGCACAATTTTTTAATCAAGAGCACAAATATTGCATATGGGGTGCGCTGCGAGCGGTGCGCACACATTTTGCCAGCAGAGCGTAAAAATATTTTGAGCGGAGCGCGCAAAGATTGCGAGCGGAGAGAGTGAAAATTTTGTCCCCCAGAAATGGTGGACACCCAGTTAAAATTGTTTAAGAAATGCCCTGAGGAGGAGGAGGAGGGTGGGGAGGGGAAAGAACGAACCTCTCCATTGGGTGTCCCACGTCCAGATTGATACAATAGTGAAGACTTGTAGTGGGAAGCTGCAAAACTGTTAGCGATTTTGACCCCAAAAACACGATTTTGACCATGTACACCATGTTAGCGGTCACATAGGGGTCGGGAACTACACCACTGGGCGTCTCATGCCCACACCGACACAGTAGTGAAAATTTGGATTGAGGAGATCTAAAACTGTGCAAATGCATCCCGGACAAACAGGCACACAGAATCTTCTCTTTATTTATATAGATATTGAGCAGACAAAATGTCAACCCGTATATGTAAAAATTGCACACGGATGCTGAATGTGACTCAGAGAGCAGGTCCGCGGACCAGTGGATCGACGCTGGATATTCACACTGCTAGCGGGAATATTCGCCTGATTAATATTGCATATGATATTGGCATTTTCCTTGAATGTGGGTAAGGAATCTAAGGATCCCCTGATCCAACCCTACTGCTAACTTAATCGTAGGCTACGCCTAGCCACCCCAATCCTAAAACTTCATATGTAATTCTGGAAGTGTGCGTAGGCTAATCAGTAGCCTACTGCGGATCAGTATGTGCGGGGTTCGAATCCGAGGCTCGCCCGTCACTGATATCCCTTTCGAGAGATGAAACTGACGTCAAGTTTGGTTTTAGCTTTAGCTTTTAGCTTTACAATGCACCGCTGTAAGAAGAAATGCAACGGACGCTTTCAATGTACACTGTGAGGGTGGTCTAATAATCGAGCAGTCAAAAACAACAGTCCACCAACTAAACCCACATTCTAAATAACTACTTGTTAAAGGTAAGAATGTAAGCAGCAAAGGCAAAAGGGATTGTTGAAACGGTTAACGTGTTTGCCTCAGAATCGAGTGATGTCCAGTGGCTTGGGAACGCTTTCCAGGTCAGTCGACAAAACACCTCCGGCATCCCTGGGCACGGGTGAGTTTCGGCGACTGGAAGATGGAAGGTTCATCGTGTATCTACGCATGCAGCCATTGAGGAGCAGTCAAGAGGCAAAGATACGATTAATCATAGAGATCCATTTTCGTACATTATGCAGCTACTGACCATCCTATTTGTAGGCCCTACGTTCAAGTTTTAGCACCCTATTATTCTGCTCTGCCGGGCGCTGAACTAGTGCTTCAAGAGTCCACGATACTGAAATTAGTAAGTAAGAACAACCATGAATATCAGGCGCAATTAAAGGCAAAGGTACGACTAATCATGGAGTGACAAAAATAATAATAATAACGCAAAAACAATAACATAGGAACTAGCATGTGCGTTTTGTCACGTATGAAAATATACGAATAGAAAGAAAAAAAAATTCTATTTTTTTACTTTATTCATTATCGATGTACCACAAGCAAAATCTCATTGCATTGCAGCAAACACAATGAGAACAATTATTGTGCTGAGAATTGAATTAATTTAACATCGTTAATAGATGTAAGTAAGTAAGCTGATTTCATCAATGGTATCGGCTGACAGATTGCGCTGCAAAGCCGGGATCAGCGAGAGACCTCTTTTCTTTGGCAGAGGCTCTCAATAGCTCTGCAAAGGTTAAATGCTGTTTGTTTTCGCGGTTCTTTTAATCTAGTCGATCTCGAGTAGCCGGGCCACGATTCATTCCTTTCTTAATAAATCGCTTTTATAAAAACCCACCGGGCTGTACAGTGTACACCCAGGGTAAAAAAAATAAAAAAAATAAAAAATAAAAAATAGAAGTAAACGTACCTGTTTGATGATGAAGGAGTCCTGATAGTTGATGCACACGGCAGTTATTGTCTGCACGAATGGAAGTAGTACACCTGCGCAGACAGCCAGGCGCATGCGCACAGGCAGCAGTGTGTACATCATATAAACTACAAAAACAGTGTCCGCAACACCGTGCCCTGCTGATCTGGGTATAGAATCGGCAGACATTAGTGCTACCATTCCGGCTTCTAAAAGTATGACTGAGACACAAACCAGGCGCATCTTTGGGTAACTAAACTCACTTCGCAAACAGAGAATCTCCAGAGTTACCCAGATAAGAAGAAAAATCCCGTAGAAAACACCCTTAACGATCGATTCAGATCCGGCTAGATATTGCGTGATAACCTGGACTACGCAGATTACTGTTGAAAGAAGTATTAACACGCAAAGATTACTTTGATTTAGCTTAAAGAAATATCTCTGAAACATTCTCTCAAGATTTTCGTCCCGGAATGTTTTCGAACGGAAGATAACTGAAAGGCTTTGAAAGTTTGAGCAGTTTGGGTCATGATGAACCGCCTCTTTGAGGAGGTCATCAGCATCTTTGGCAAGATTCTCCTCGGTGTTCCTACGTAGTTGACTAGATTGTGCAAATGAGATATCTCTCCTCACCTGGGATATTCTTCCTATGGAATGAGTATCGGGAGATTGATTGTTTCTTGGAGATTCTAGATACGTGGGGACAACATTGGTTGAATTAAGCACGGATTCAGTTTGAGCCGTATCCGCAAATCCTGATTTAGTTCCGGAAGATTTGATTTCAACAGATGAAGGTGATCCAATATTGGAAGCGAAATATTCTGAGATTCTGGTTGGACTAATTAATTCTGTTGTAGTGTCAGTGGAATCTGCAGAAGTACCATTCGAACTTCCAGTACCTGAAGTAGAGTAGGCAAAAGCACCATTCGAACTCGTGCCCGTTACACTGGAGCGAGGGGTGGAACCAGAAGAGCTATCTAGCACTCTAGTAGTAGCAGAATTAGTTACAAAATTAGAAGATACATGACTAGAAGTAACAGTATTTGTTGTGGAACTCACACTACTAATTGTTCCAACAATATTTGCAACATCGATATTTCTACTGGGCGACGCTATACGTTGTCCAGTATGCATATTTCCTAATGAATCAGAGTTTGAAGATTCCAAAACTGTTCGAAGTTTTGATATATTAGAAATATTATTTAAACCCGACTCAGAGGTCTTTGAGTTATCCAATACAATGCCCAAAGACACATCAGCGTGGAGAGTCATGAAGGGATCCAACGACATTGAGGTGTGGGTAGTGGAATTATGGTCCTTGGAAGAGACGAATAGTTCAGAATATCCTGCAAGAGTGGAAGAAGTAGTGATGGTGGCACAAGTGGCTTTTGTGGAAGAGAGATGGAAATACGAATTTTCGATTGAGTTTGTAATGACAGTAGTTGTAACAGCTTGAACTGTATCAACAAATCCTAATTTAGTTCCGACAGATTTGATTTCAACCGATGAAGGCGATCCAATATTGGAAGGGAAATATTCAGAGATTCTTGTTGGACTAATTAATTCTGTGGTTGTGACAGTGGACTCTGCAGAAGTACCGTTCGAACTATCAGTAGCTGAAGTTGTAGGAATATAAGCAGGAAGTGACGGTATAGAAGAAATAGTGATTGCATCAGCATTGGTATTTGCTACAGCAGTTGAACCGTTCGATATTTTCCTAGGATTAGTTACATTTCGCTTTTCAAACTTACTACTTTTTGATTTAGAATCAAATTTCGAAATATTCTCATCTTCAATACTGTTCCACTTAGGAGAAATATTATATATTGATTCAGTTGGAAGCATATCCGAACTTGCTAAACTACCATTAGCTAACTCTTGGCCGAATCCGGATGTTACTTCATTATTTCCACGCATGACGTCATTCGTGATTTCGTTGTATCCTTTAGTGACGTCATCATATCCGTTTATGATGACATTATGTTCTCCAGTGACGTCACCGCTGTCAGATATGACGTAACCTGAGTTGTTGGCTCCCGCTCCATAAGTTAGCTGCTCCAGTGCAGAGCCGTTTTTCAAAACTAAACCGTTGGTAGACTTCTGAGATGATTTGATTTTTAGCTCCGTTAAAGAATGACTCTGGGGTAATTGGGAGGAAGTTGAGCCAGATTTGACAATATTTCGCCCCCGTTTACCCCCTCTCAAGGGTGATAGTGGATGAACTACATTCATTTGATCAAAATGCAAACTTGCTACCGCAGGTCAAACTATTTTCATTCCCATGATGTCATTTCCATCCTATTCCTATATTTTTATTTTTGACTATATTTCAGCCGGTATTTCCGTATACTATACTCCAGACATTTCAAGTATATCACATAATTCCAGTATATTCTAGTATAGTCCAGTATTTCCCAATTTGTTCTAGTATATTCAGGTGTATTCCAGTATAGTCCAAACAGTATTGCCGCAAGATTTAAACATTACTTCAATTCTAGAATATTAAAAAGTTCCAATTTTCCGTGATGTCTGAAGATCAGATATAATTTATCACAATATAAGTCCTGTTCTCAAATTTCTCAATTTCCTAAATGAAACTGGAAGCCTATCGACAAAGTTTGGAAACCTGATTGAAATCTTAGAATATTTAAAAATTTCGATATTTCGAATATTTCGACTTTTCTGTGATGTCTGAAGATCAGAGAAAATGGTAGAAGAAATCTGACTATATGAAAATTTGTAAATCTGCCGGAGGTTATTTTGAAATAAGTTAAAGTATACCACTTCAAAAGAGCCAGTGAAGACTGTCGAGATTCATTTAGATTTTAGATGGTGAAGATCCGATATCGTGCAGTAGTAATCCAATCCATTGTTACTCATGTAGACAATTGGTTTTCATTTATTAACCATCGTACTAGTATGTTAAGTACATGAACCTATATGCATAGTAATTTGTCGCAATACAAGTTCTGTTTTGAAGTTTATTTCATATTCCTGAATGAAACAGTAGGCTAAGCCTATCGTCAAAGTTTGAAAACCTGTTTGAAATCATAATAATTATGTATAGTAATTACATAAAAAAATGTGTGGCAGTGTACTTGATCAAGTACATGCATAGTCAAATGCAACCAACTAAGTAAAAGAGTCCCTTAAGTATACAACGACAACGACAATTTAAGACATATTGACAATTTAAGGCACCTGGTTTCACACAATAATTCAGACATACTTTCTAAAATAAAATAAAAATAATATATGTAGTTACAATAAAAGTACAGTGTTCCTTTCCTCATCCAAGGATGATATCACAGACGTTAATAAAATACATCATACTAATTAGAATAGTTGTGAAAACGAAGATTGAACACACCAATTACAACACAAGAACAGTAAAATAGAGCCTGTGAGGCGGCGGAATTGCTAGAAGCCTGGTGGTGGGTCCTGGTTGGTTGGCGGCTCCCGGTGAAGGGAATGGAGAGTCCAGCACCACGGCCGACCTCTTATCAGGCTCCTGGGTAGGCAACAATAACAAGGAAGATTGCAAATTTGACGAGTTTAAATTTAATGTAAACACCTGTTATCTCGTCGAGATTATGCTTATGAGTCCGAGATGACTGTTTTTCTAAACTGCACCAAGCACATTTTATCGTAATTCACTAATTCCATTAACTTCCTATGATTTTAATACCGTACGGCGTATGCTTAGCGATAACTTAATTAAACTAAGGTATTTCTAAAGTTCCTAGATTCGCAAAAATGAAATTGCAAAAGTGATTCGTGATCACTATCATGACCTCCGTAACGAATTCCTCGCGTAATTGAGATTATAGCCTAGCCGAAGATTTAAAAATTAATGATATAGCCTAACCGCTGGTTAAATTCACAGTAAATGTTAGAAAGTGATTCTTTACCAGTTCAATCTCCTATAATTAATTCTATAATTAATTATAAGAGCACTTCAGATTTAAGAAAGCGACACCTATTATACGTCAATATCATAATCTATAGGCCTACTATCTACGAAAGTTAAAACCTACACAATCTATATGTTCAGTTATGACGTTTCTCTTTACAAGAGACTACGTAGTCTAGGTACCAATCTTGCTGATACGGAGGGCACGAGTCTGAGTCCCAGCTGGGTCCGTCGCTGATAGTGCAATTGGATACGGAAACAGACGTTAAACTTTGCATTACAGGTTTCATTGGCTGAACCAATAGAACATCGGTCAAGTGTCTGGATATCGGTACAAATTCCAGAGCTCGTCCGTCAATCTGTCATTGATGTACCCTACCGGCCGCGAAACTGGAGTTAAATTGACAAGAGCCTTTAGAAAAGCAATAGCCTGATCGAATCATCAATCGCTTGTGTAATGTTATTAAGCAGCTGAAGGGCATATTGTTCATTTATTAATACGGTTGTCAGGCTTCAAGACTAAAATCGAATTTAACGTCGGTTTCAGCTCCTGAAGGCTGTCTTATTTTTTAAAGTACAGCATTAATTACTTCAGATCCTTGAAATTTCCAAATAGATTTACCAATAACTGCACTTTAGCCAACTTGAGAAAGTCCGTAAAATAGCATTGCATTCAGCTGGATTGATTAATCGAAAGTTGGCTGTGTAATCAGGCTCATTAATATGATAAAAACTGGATAGATAGATTATATTATTATTAATAGGGCCTATAATTATCAAAGCCAAAGAATAGACAGTTTTAACGTCAGTTTGGCGACTAGAAGCCTGAAGGCTGTATCAGTATATTTGATTCATTGTAATGGCATAGATTTAGACTAACCCAGTTAAATCTTATTTACTATAAGAATTATCAAAGAAAATCAATAATTTCAATGAATTAATTATCAAAGTATCCTGTAGACAGTAGGAAATCTTCCTCTAAAGTCTAATAATTTTGTCAGTATTTTATTACAGTGATTTCTCTCAATGCTATTATTTCAAAGCTAATGAATTATTACATTCAAGTTCGTAGTCTTAAGCACGCTAGGCTGCCGTTACAGGTAAAACTGTTCTGAGAACATCTGCATAATAAAACGAATGTAGAAAATTGCAGCTGCCTCTAAACTTAGGTAATACACTGTACCTGACTATTAGATCTAATGCTGTAACGTTGCAGTAATTAATCAATCAATCAATACCTTTATAGAAATCAGCTCTATGAAAAATGTCACTGTAGCGCTAAATCAATCAATGAGGATTAACGTCTGGTTTCTCAACCGAAGGCGATGCCAGGGATATCCCCAGCTGAATGTACAACTACAGTCAGCTTCGAACTACCAGACAACTCCTGAAAATACCACATAAGCCAAGAGAAAGAGAGATCCAAAGCAGTAGCTTATAAGATTATTATCTAAAGCAAGTAAGAATATTACTTGTCATGTAGCCCGGCAGCCAACGGCCACGACCGGTGTGGCAGCCTAGAACTCTTCAAATCTAGAATTTTAGGACTAATTATGTGGTCTATAACAGATTAATAATTATATTGCCACATGGCTATCAAACTCCCCACTGACGTATCTGATTTAGGCACCTCTTACGAACACGTTCCGTTGACGCTAGACTGATAACAAGTACATGTATATTCATAGTTTATGACACAGATGCGCTTATCTATACTATGCATCGATGATTGAAATGCAAAGAAGATTCAACGTTTGTTTCTACACCCGAAGGCGACATCAGAGATGGTATTAAGGGACGGAATATGCAGGATATGCAACTGTAAGCTGGATAATACCACTACAACTCACTTGCCCATGCATAGACCAAGAAAAAGCTTTATTCAAAATCATGCCAGTTCATTATCCAAATAATTTTATAAAAAGCTAAAGCTGTAAAGCTAAGTTTAACGTCTGTTTCCGTATCCGAGGATACTGTAAGAGACGGACCCTGCTGGGAATGAACCCATGACCTCCAGCTAATCAGGCAAGCTTGCTATCGAGTCGGCCACCCAAGACATTATCGTCATTATCAATCATTATTCGCATAATTATCCTTATAAATGAATCGTAGCCTACGGGTATTGTTGTTTAAAATATAAATACAACTAATAATTATAAAGAATGTTTAACGCCCGTTACATCATCCAGAGATGATATCTGGGACGTTATACTATGCATAGTAATTGATTAATTTCTCGAATCATTCCATAACCTATACCTCACACTCAATCTATTATAATGCATCGCAGGCTAAATACTTGCATGTGACCATTAAAAAGGGTAGAGCTATATTCAAAACTAGATTTAACGTCAGTTTTGAGGCTGAGAGGCACTATGTGTGACGGGTGAGACTGGCAGGCATTAGAAACGAGATCCTATGGAACTCGATCCAGACGCTTAGCCAGTAAATAACTATAAATAATTAATCAACGAGAATTTTATGTACGTTTCATCATCTGACGACGACATCAGGGATTATTAATATTATGAATATAGGTAGGCTAGTGCCAGAATTAATTAAATTAATAATACATATGTGCCCAACACAAGGATTAAAGGAATGTAATTACGCTTTTTTAACAAATTCAAAGTAAACCTACGTGAAGATTAGAAAGGCCTACCTGAAAGAAATATTCCAGCTTGCTACGATAAAACTGTAAAACAGTGTTTCTCATACTTCGTGGGGTCGCGGCCCACTAAAGAATATAAATTTATATGGCGATAATCTTTTTTCACCAATTACCTTTTTTAAAATAAGGTATATTTTGTGTAAAAACCCTACATAATAGACTCTATCTTAAATAAAGAAATGATTTAAAATAGATTCTATCTTAAATCATTTTTAT
>JAQFZF010001712.1:0-13541 GCA_034695365.1 Enchytraeus norvegicus | reverse complement strand
TTCACCACTACTTTTGTGAATTTTGTCTTTATAATGTTACAGAAATTTAAATTTGATTTAAATGCTCTATTTAAATAATGAATTTTGATAGAAGAGTATATAACTTACCTATGCGCTAACAGTTATAATGCAAAGTACTTAACTAATAAACAAGAGAGAGAGAGAGAGAGAGAGAGAGTTAGTATTGTATTTTATTTTTTCATATTTCTAATATTATCATTTTATTTTAGTTACTCGCAATAAATCCATATTACAATTAGGACGTGTGATATAATTGTTTATATTTGACATTTTAATCTGCATCTTATTTATATTGATCATTTATATAAGTGTGTGATAGTTTAGAGAGTCTATTCTTAATTAATTAATTTATTGATTTAGCAGCACATATACTGTGGACACATTGGCGTAGAGTTCATGTGACAGATTGATTGATGGGTTGATTGATTGATTGATTGATTGATTAAACAGCACATCTACTGTGGACACATAGGAGTTGAGTTCATGTTCATCAACAACCTAGAGCAGTGTGACTGGCTTAAGAAGCGCTTTGAGCTCCCTGGTGTGATGAACATCACCCACGACGAGAAGAGAACCTTGATGGCAAGACTCATCAGGTATGACATGTATAATAGTGGTAAACAACCTGCCAAGCAAGAAATCTGAAATCTCACTTGTGTCCTCCTTAGATCTGTTTAATCAGACTCTCCTGCCCTGACTAATGGTAACTGCACTCTTACGGATCTTGCTTTCTTTGCGGTGTCTTCATTGGCAAGTATGTTCTGGTGGCATGGAACTGCTTGCAGTTGCTGAGTATGGCACATCAAGGCCACTCTCTGCGGCCTACATTACAATGTCACCAAAAGTAAATAAACCACGACACACAATAAATTGCACATGGCAAATGCCGCACAGCAAAAAAGAAAAACTTGTACATTATACAATCGGAGAGTTTGCTATGCAAAACGATTTATGAAATGAAAGATTTATTTATAATTACATTATTTCTAGGAATTTTCAGTGAATGATCGCATGAACAGATGAGTTTTATGATTTTTAAAATATACTATTTGTAGTATTCTCTACTATGCTAGCTGTATTATCTGTAATATTATCTATCTCTACTAGGTCGACTCGCTTTGAGGAGTACCTTGCTAAGAAGTGGTCGGCGGAGAAGAGATTTGGTTTGGAGGGAGGTGAGGTGCTGATCCCTGCTATGAAGAGGATTATAGATATCTCGAGCTCTAAGGGCGTGGAGAGTTTTGTCATTGGCATGCCTCACAGGTTAGTTTTAGACTTGTTGTTAACTTTTAAGCTGTTACATAGATTTTGTAAATTTGCAGATCAATCTTCATGAATTTACATTAATTTCTGAATCATTATGATTTGATATTTTGACGTAACGATGCTACTTTAGGAATTCTACAAGAAATACTGCTGAAGTATATCTGAAGAAATGACTACTTCTCTATCTATAGGTCAATTGTGAAGTATTTTCTCAATTTTTTTAACAATTTGCTAGAGATATCATATATATAAAGTTGCTATTCTGTCACAGTGTCATGAATATCGGTCAACGAGTCCCATATAATAAGCCTGTTGTTGGCCTCTATCGATAGGCATATGTATTTGTCATGTGGCATGTCTTTAATTGCGGCTGTGTAGGTAATTATATGAGGCCGTCCATCTATTGTGTATAGGACATTATATTAGCCTGTACGTCAATTGTGTAATGTCGCATGTTTCACATTGAGGCGTGTAGGGTGCTATTAGCAATGTAGTGGTAGTATCGGGGTAGTGGAAGGGGGAGGGGGCTGACCCCACAAAAGAAAGATTTTAAATGTTTTGCAGACAGCCTTTAATAAAGGCTTTCATACTAGCTATACATACTTGCACAATGATGAATAATTATTGATCTATGCAGGCCTGTTGACTGAGCAGTGAGCACCCCACTTAACCTGTCTCTGATTTCAGTTTTTATAATTGAGATATTCAGATATTATTTAGAATGAGATTTTTCACTAATCATGATTATGGATCTCTAACAGAGGTAGGCTTAATCAATCAATGAGGATTTAACGTCCGGTTCCTCACTCGAAGGCAATGTCAGGGACGTCCCAAGCGTGCTAACTGATGTGTGTCGCTAACCCTTGTAACAATTTCTTTATTATTTTGACTCTAAACTGGAGGCAGCTAATGAAGGCAATGTAAACCACCTCAGATGAACTAAACACGTTGTTAAATTATTTCCAGAGGTAGGCTTAAAGTGCTGGCTAATGTGTGCCGCAAACCTTTGGAGCAAATCTTCTGTCAGTTTGACTCTAAGCTAGAGGCAGCTAATGAAGGCAAAGGACAACCACCTCAGATCAATTTGTTATTTAATGGTTGACAGAGGTAGACTGAACGTGCTGGCTAACGTGTGCCGCAAACCGCTGGAGCAGATCTTCTGTCAGTTTGACTCTAAGCTAGAGGCAGCTGATGAAGGAAGCGGTGATGTCAAGTATCACTTGGGTATGTGTCACGAGAGACTCAATAGAACCACAAACAAGTCCATCATGCTGGCTGTAGTGGCCAACCCATCTCATCTAGAGGCCTGTGATCCTATAGTGGAGGGCAAGGTCAAAGCAGAGCAGTACTATAGGGGAGATACTGAGGGGAAAAAGGTAACGGCTTTTATTGGAATCTATTTTATTGTTAATTAATTAGTAACTTACTGAATAGTTTCTTCCTCCTTAGGTATCTTAAAATTAAGAAATCTAAGGAGGAAATAATTGTTCATTTATATAAATATATAATTAGTTATATATTGTCAGTTTTATGGAATTATGGATTTGACCACTGTGGATTCCTGTTCTCGTGCAACACTTACGAGTTTCTGACTTCGCTTGGGAGTACCAGCTAGTATTGCTTGTGCTGTTAGAGGTGTCCCTGATATCGTTGTTAGATGATGAAACAAAAGTTAATTCCATATTGTAGTGATTGAATATAACTGCACAATGATGTAATGTGGGTTTAAATGTAGGGTGAATCTCAGAAGCCAAAATGGTTCGCAACACATCTTGGGTGTATATTACTATTGGGAGCAGGATAGTTATAATTGCCATCAAAATGTTGCTGTTCTAGCAGCTTGTATTTCTATTACCACAATATGGCTAACAGTTTGCGCTTAAAGTCGCTGTGTCATAACTAGATGATTAACGACTTCCAACATATTAAGCAATGGCTAGTTTTAATATTAGCTCAAGACATAGTGCAATGTATTTTCACTGGATAATTTGTAACCGCAATATGCATGCAATTGGAAACTTTTGTAAGGCTGATGTTAGTGGAAAGTAAGGTAGGGCTCAGTGATTTGATTCATTAATTTAAAATGCAAACAATCGGATATATTTAATAATTACCTTACCATAATAACCGTAATTGTCAAAGCCCCAATCTCTGATATTAATATCAATAATTGGATAATTTATTTAATAATAGCTCAGTAATAAAAGTAATTGCTAATGCTAAAATTTAATACAATAAAATCCAATTTTATATTTTAGCCCCGAGTCGTTTACAACATAGGCTACAAAACCAAAATAGTTCTAATCTTGATAAAAAGAATGCATTGCATACGGTACAAGTCTTGATGTTTGATGGTACAATTGTTTTCTAGATGTATTGTTATGCAATGGAAAGCTGATAACTTGTTTTTAACATACACGTTTTATGCATTTTTAATGTTACAAACTATACATTTTAATTTCTGGCTGTTAATAATGCACATATTTGTTAATAATACACACCAGAATAGCCATGAAAGGATGTTTCCTCATCCAAGGATGATTTGCTCTGATGTAAGTGATGGAATTCAAGTGACGCAGGATCAAATCCCACATCAGTCAGCAAATTACCCCAGCCCTCTTGGCCTGGGTGTGAAATCGGTACCAGTATGTTCGTCGCATATCTGCACTAGCTACCATGTGCGCTCTTCAGAGGGCAAAGGTACAATGAATCATGGAGAGGGAAAAAAAAGAGAAAACAAAATAAAACAGAAACTAAGAAAAGCCAAACTTTGTAAACAGATGCGTCCTGTCATCTGTCGAATACATGAACAGTTAGTTAATTTAAAAAAATTCAGGAACGTCATTAAGGAGACTGATTGAATTTTTGATTAACTTATATTGATTGATTGATTCATTGTTCGATTGATTGACTGAGTCACTAGTAGCCTGATTGATTTTCTAACATCCTGATTGATTGATTGATTTTCTAACATCCTGATTGATTGATTGATTTACTAAATTTCTAATTGATTGATTAACTGACATCTTAATTGATTGATTGATTGATAATGTAGGTGATGAGTATGCTACTCCACGGTGATGCAGCATTTGATTGATTGATTGATTGATTGATGATGTAAGTGATGAGTATGCTACTCCACGGTGACGCAGCGTTTGATTGATTGATTGATTGATGATGTAGGTGATGATTATGCTGCTCCACAGTGGCGCAGCGTTTGATTGATTGATTGATGATGTAGGTGATGAGTATGCTACTCCACGGTGACGCAGCATTTGCCGGTCAAGGCATCGTGTACGAGACATTTCACTTGAGTGACCTACCTAAATACACGACCCATGGCACTGTGCATGTCGTACTCAACAACCAGGTCTGTATGTCTCCATGTATCTGTAAGTATGCTTCATCATTCTTGCGAGGGTTTCTATGAATATTATCACAAGATATGAATTTGTATCTTGGCTAATTGTATGCTTTTGTTCTTTGTATAGAAGCTGTGGCGCTAATTTTTGCGTCTGTTTCCCCAAACCTGTTGGACCCATCTAGAACTCTATCAGCACTTCTTCTTCTTTCTTATTCTTCTTTCTATTCTTTGTATGCGTTTGTTCTTTGTATAGAAGCTGTGGCGCTAATTCTTGCGTCTGTTTCCCCAAACCTGTTGGACCCATCTAGAACTCTATCAACACTTCTTCTTTCTTATTCTTCTTTCTATTCTTACTACTAGACTAGACTACCACCACCGGTGCTAGTCTAGTGTTTAGAGCGATTGATTGATTGATAGATAGATTGATGTATTGATTGATTGATTAATTGATTGACTCACAGATTGGCTTCACCACTGATCCACGTTCCTCGCGCTCCTCACCTTACTGCACTGACGTGGCGCGTGTCGTCAACGCACCGATATTTCACGTCAACGCTGATGATCCGGAGGCAGTGATGCACGTGTGCAAGGTGGCGGCAGAGTGGAGGGCAGAGTGGGGAAAAGATGTCGTCGTAGATCTGGTGAGTCAATCAATCAATCAATAGATCAATCAATCAATTAATAGATCAATCAATCTATCAATCAATCAATAGATCAATCAATCAATCAATAGTGTATAAGGTAGCGGCAGAGTGGGGCAAGAATTTTGACGTAGATTTGGTGAGTTCTGCTCTCTCTTTATTAATGGAGTATTTTGCGGATTGATTTATAATTTGAATTATTTATAGTGCCCTAAGTTATTTTTTCACCGACAATTTCTATTGCACTGTCATAGCCGGTGCCTGGTCTTCGAGACAATTTTACAAGTGCCAGCTTTGTTACTTGTGATTTCTGCAATGTTACTGGCACGTTGGGAGTCACTTTTTCTTCTTCTTCTTCTTGGAAATGTAAATAGCCCTTGACTAAAATTTAATTTTTAGCACTTTGGGAGTCACTTTTTCTTCATCTTCTTCTTTTTGGAAATGTAAATAGCCCTTGGCTAAAATTTAATTATTAGTATTATTTATTAAAATCACAAATTTCGACATCATGGAAAATAAATAGTGAACCCATGTTCACACAACCTTTGAATGATTGATTGATTGATTGATTGATGCAGGTCTCCTACAGACGTAATGGCCACAATGAAATAGATGAGCCCATGTTCACACAACCTCTCATGTACAAGAAGATAAAGGATACGCCCAACTGTCTCAAGAAGTACTCTGATAAACTCATCGCTGAGGGTGCTATCACAAAAGCTGAATACGAGGTGAAGTTATAATTATTGTTTATTTGTAATCAGTTCTAGTCATATTTGCAGTAGTGGAGTTGGGATTAAGAGAATTAATTAATTAACAGATGTAACTTAAGCCAGCATTGTGTTGTCGTCTTTAGGTTATGAAAAGTTACATCACTACACCAGTTTTAATGACATGTATTTCTTTTGTATAATTTTGATTCTTTCATCTAACCATAAAGTGTTTAAAAATTCTATGTTAGTGACACTGTTATAGTATCTCTCTCTCTAGTGCACTGCCAAATGGAGGTCCAAGGTACATATTTTGAAACACAGTATGCTATCACACTCACTAATGAGCACTTCATCTATCATCAAGTTGATCTTATCAAAAAGGCAATGCCTTTACCACACCCAAAATGTAACCTCCTTTCTTGGGAATATATATTCTGACTTTAGAGGCGGTTTCCCATTGCCTTCCTGTTATAGTATATATTGTATTATATTGTATTACACATAGGCAGAGGTAGCTAAGTACGACAAGATATGTGAGGACGCCTATATACTCAGTAAGAAGGAGACGGCGCTACAGAATCGGTTGTGGTTGGATTCCCCGTGGCACGGCTTCTTTGATATACGTGACCCTATGAAGCTGCCACCTACTGGAGTGTCAGAGGACACATTGACCCACATAGCCAAGTGCTTCAGCACCGAACCTGGCAACGACTTCCATCTCCATTCTGGTTAATTCATTTCATTATTAATAGTAATCATTAATATTTCTCTTTGGCTTGCGCATAAAACAGTAGTATTCTAGTGCTTGGATGCTGTCTGTAGTTGCACATTCTGCTTGGGACGCCCCTGACATCGCCTTCGGGTGAGGAACCGGACGTCAAATTCTCATTGATTGATTGATTGATTGTTGTAATGGAGAGTAAAGTGATTTGTATTTGCAGATTTATATAGTAAATTAAATGTATATTTTCGTAGTTTTTGTAGTTTTTTAGTTTGTAACTTGTAGTGTTCAGATGTAGCTTTGTCTTTCTTTCTGCTTAGTTCATTCTATTATTAATATTAGTAGTAGGCCTAATGAAGAGTAAAGTAGCTTGCTGAAGGCTGGAACCCTATTGGCGTGTTTCTAGACACACTAACTCACATAACTAAGTGCATCAGCACTAAACATGGCAAATATTTTCATATATGAGTTATCTCCATCTAGATTGCTACGTCATCATACGAGGAGAGCCTCCGTGGTCTAATGGCAGCACTGCAGCCTCTGAATCATGAGGTCGTGGGTTCAAAATCCAGTGAAGGCCATGAGTTGTAAGCCTGGCAAGCTACTTTGCACTTCATTGCTATAATAGCAAGCGGTCGGTGTACATTTACCAAGACACGTTATAACGACTGCGCTAGCTAAGGCGAATTTGGAAATGAATCCCGGCTATCTGGCGAGATCAATAGCATACGCTATTATTATTATACCAGGTCATGTGACCTATAACTGCTCGCCCATTGGTCAGCTGCTAAACCAGCAGACTAATTGAGCAATAGACGAGTAGCAATAGATAAGGTGATTCAGTGGCTACAGTTAAATTATTGCATTAATTGCTAGCTGAAAAAATCTCATTGGTAAAGACTTTATTAATTACCATTTCTTATTACAACAGCCATTTCATTTAACGTCCGTTTCATCATGTGACGAAGATATTATAAACCAGTAACAATACAAGAACAGATATGTAGAGTATGGCACATAATGTACTTTACTTATTATCGTATCATGATTAACAACTTTTAATCATACTTTGAATAACTTGACACTAGTTTGGACCAATGAAAATGAGTCTGTCTAGTGCTTTACCAAGTGGCAGGTCCTGGGAGTCCAATTCTTCCATAACTCTCTATCACTAGCTTTTTGTTTCATGACATTATAATTGACATTTGACTTATTTATACATAGTTTCTGCGCATATGTTATGCTTGAAATAACTAGTATTAAACAGGTGTTTAATACTAGTGAAAATAATAAATTCTGAATACTATAAATATTTTCTATTAGAATTATTGTTGCACCTGCAGGACTGAAGCGTATTCTAAAGATTCGAGGGGAGCTAGCGGCCAAGCGTGAGGCTGACTGGTCCATGGGTGAGGCCTTTGCCTTTGGTTCGCTCCTTAAGGAGGGCATCCACGTGAGACTGTCGGGTCAAGACGTAGAGCGAGGCACGTTCAGTCACCGGCACCACGTGCTGCACGATCAGGACCGGGATCAGGTGACCTACACGCCGCTCAACCATCTCTACGCTGATCAGGCCGAATATGTCGTGTGCAACAGCTCTCTCTCAGAGTTTGGAGTGCTAGGTACGTCACCAATATTTTATATTTATTCGCCACTTTGGCATAGAAAACAATCAGAAATTTTAATAAATAAAACACAAATCAAAGAGAAGCAAAAATAACATGGTGAAACTAGAAAAACGTGCACAGGCTAATCAAAATCGGACAGCATTTGAGATTGTTCAAAACTAAATCTCAAAACTCATTTCTTCCCACCCTAGATCTGCTCTAGCAGGCTTTCTTGCCTTGGATAATGGACTTGCACTGTTTTGGATGTCGCTTTCTCTTTTGGCTTATGCATTTGCAGGAGTGTTCTGGTGGTTGAATGTTGTCTGTAGTTGCACATCCCGGTTGGGACGTCCCTGACATCGCCTTCGGGTGAGGAACCGGACGTTAAATCCTCATTGATTGATTGATTGATTGTTCACAGTTATAGCATACTTTTCATGGGCCTACATGAATCAGAGTTTAACCTTATTGTAGTTCAATTGCTTTATTATATAACTGTCTTGTATAATTAACTTGTTCCTGTTGGATGGCCGAGTCACTAGCATGCTTGCCTGATAAGCAGAATGCCACTTGTACGAGTCCCAGCCGGGTCCGTCTCTGACAGTGTCATAGGATACGGAAACAGATGTTCAACTGCTCATTTAAGCTTTTTTAAGGGCCTGTTTTTGAAACTGTGGTAAATTGCTCATTTGCAACAGGTACATGTCCTTTGCTTTTATAGTTTAATAAGAAATTTATTCAGAACCCTAGGTTGTGTTGTAATCTTCCAATCAAAAACTGGCCCTAGGCTCCTATGCAATGGACAGGATAAGTTGAACCAGTTCTGTGTCAGATTGATTGATTGATTATATGGTTTGAGTTGGGTTATTTGACGAGTAACCCCAATGCACTGGTGATGTTGGAGGCACAGTTTGGAGACATTGTATATTTTATCTTATTGAATGAATAATAAATTATAGTTCTCTCTCTCTCTCTCTCTCTCGCTCTCTCTCGCACTTTGCTAACAAGCCTAGCGTATATTTGATTGATTGATTGACTAATTGATTGATTGTAGGGTTTGAGTTGGGCTATTCGATGAGTAACCCCAATGCACTGGTGATGTGGGAGGCGCAGTTTGGAGACTTTGCTAACACAGCCCAGTGTATATTTGATCAGTTCATCAGCAGCGGACAGGCCAAGTGGATCAGACAGAGCGGCATCGTGTGTCTACTGCCACACGGCTACGAGGGCATGGTAGGGCATCTCAACTATCTCTCTCAGCGCACTGCCTAACGGCAGGTCCATTGCATATAATTTTATGGCTTGCATGCCATAATGTATTTGGTATAATCTTGTCTTCTGAGGTGGGTTTCCTTATCCTTCCTCAATGGCTGCTTTTGGCTTCTACGAGACACACATGTGCAGCTTTCTGTTGGTTTATTCTTATGATTGCCGGAGCCAACACGGCAATCATAAGTGATATATAGTTTTATATGTAGATTCAGTGGTATATTGGTAGCAGAGCTGCTTTTTGAACGAGAAAGTTGCAAGTTCAATATTTAGTTCTGACGACTGTTGGGTGGCAGCCTTGAGCAAGCTACTTAACTCTTCATCAGTTGTTGAGAGCAGCCATAAATAAATCATCTCCAGTTAAACAGTGTAGACCCTGTCGACTGACTTGAATTGTATTGTATTTATGTATTGTATGTGTATTGTATGTGTATTGTACTGTATTATATTATATTGTATGTGTATTGTATGTGTATTGGATGTATTGTATTATATGTGTATTGTATTATATTGTATTGTATTGTATGTGTAGGGACCAGAGCATTCAAGTGCACGAGTAGAGAGATACCTACAGATGAGTAGTGAAGACCCAGACTACTTCCCTGTATGTCTACATCTGTCTCTATCTATCTCTCGGTCTCTCTAACTGTATGTCTCTCTCTATCTGTCTATCTTTTTATATCTGTCTATCCATCTCTATATCTTTCTATCTACATATATCAATGTCTCTGTCTGTCTCTCGTCTATTTGTCTCCTTATTTGTGTGTCTTTCTATTTTTTATATCTGCATTTGTCTGTCTCTCCACCTGTCTGTCTGTCTCTCTGTCTGTCTCTTTATCCGCCTGACTCTCTCTCTCTGGTTCTCTCTTTCTCTCTCTCTCTCTCTCTCTCTCTCTCTCTCCCTCCTTCTCTATCAGCCTGTTTCTCTAACTGACCTATTCTCTATAGTATAATAAAGGCTATTGGTTTATTATACAGAAGCCGTTGCTTCAGCAGTTTTGCAACCAAAGTTTGCAGTCAAGAGGTTTGCAACCAAACCGCTTACTTTTTTTCAAAATTAATATTCGTATATTAAACAGATGACAGAACGCATCTGTTTACAAGGTTTCCTTTCTCAGTTGTTGTTTTTGTTATTTTGTTTTTTCTTGCTCTCTCCATGATTAAAAGGCCCTCAATTATTGACTTACTGATTGATTGGTTCACTTATTGGTTTCTGTTTTAAATATTCTTGATTGATTGATTGATTGATTGATTGTATAGCCAGAGAATGAGAACTTTGAGATTCAGCAGCTGCACGAGATCAACTGGTTAGTGCTCAACTGCACCACACCTGCTAACATCTTCCACGCGCTGAGGAGACAGATAGGCCTAGCCTTCCGTAAACCTGTGAGTGTCTCATTCTCTATCTCTCTCTCTCTCTTTCTCTCCCCCTAACATCTTCACGCTCTTATTGATTGATTAACTCATTGCTTGATTGAGAGATTGACATATTGAGCCTTTGCTTGATTGATTGATTGAATTATCGATTTATTGATTTACCCTGCAATGCATCATCGATTCGTCATGTTATTCAAGAGCTCGCTAAAACACCCTGTTTCTGAGGCCAGTTTTTATTGATTGATTGATTGATTCATTCATTCATTAACTTATTGCTTGATTGATTGATTGACTCGTCATGTCACCTAAGAATCTGCTGAGACACCCAGACGCTAAGTCCAGCTGTCATTGATTGATTGATTGATTGATTGATTGACTAATCGATTGATTGATTGATTGATTGACCTTGCAGTGCATCATCATGTCACCCAAGAGTCTGCTGAGGAACCCAGACGCTAAGTCCAGCTGTCATTGATTGATTCATTGAGTCATTGATTGATTGACCGTACAGTGCATCATCATGTCACCGAAGAGTCTGCTGAGACACCCTGACGCTAAGTCCAGTTTTGACGAGATGAATGAGGGCACAAAGTTCAAACGAGTCATCGTGGAGACAGGCCCCGCCGCCGAGCACCCTGACCAGGTCAAGAAGCTCATCTTCTGCAGTGGACGTGTCTACTACGACCTCAACAAAGAGAGGACAACCAAACAACGAACAAACGACGTGGCCATAGCCAGGGTGGAGCAGGTAATTATCAGTCAGGTGATCAGTGGTGTCAGTACCATTGGAGCACTGGAGCGTAAGCTCCCCCAGAGATTTTTTGTCATCTTTTTATACCGAGTTTTTTAGAATGCGAATAATCTTGGCGTTATTCGCATTGTAAGTTAAATAAAAAGCTTTTAATAAAGGTTTTTTACTTATATGTGTGGCAGTGTTAGTTACTTATAGTATTTAAATGTGTTATGTGTCTTAAACAATTTGTGCTCCCCCTAAGCAAAAATCCTGGCAATGCCACTCCAATTCATCTCCAATTAATCAATCAATCAATGAGGATTTGATTTCTGATTCTCATCCGAAAGCGATATCAGGGACACCGTAAGCAGTATGTGCAATTATAGTAGTTATAATTTACTGTTCGATTTCCAGCGCTCACCCGTGAATGATGTAACTGTTAGAACGCAAAGCTGGTGTTGAATTCGGCTTTTAGTAAGGGCAATTTAAGAGATATTTCGCATATCTGCAAACTAAATTGTTACCAAACAATTTCTTCACCAATATGTTTGTAAAGGTGTGTAGAAACATGCTGTAAAAGATTGAAATTCAATTCCACTGGGAAACCATGAAAAAAGGTGTTTAACTTTGGGTACCCAAAAATGATTGTAAAAATCTAGTTATTCTCTAAATCGGGCCTTTTAATCTGGTGAGGGTTCAAATTAAGGTGTTTAATTATTCAGAGTTGATAATTAACATTTATTTTCACAAAAAATACTTTTTTCTTGAAAAATATAAAAATAAATAAATAAATACATAATAATGTTGCTGATGAGAAGATGGTAACAGGACACACAGACCCAGTAGTGGGAATGTTTGAATAGAGGTTTGAAGAAACCTTCAAACGACTCATAGAAATAGGAAGAACTAAAAAAAATCGATATATGTAAAGCTATATAAAAATAAATAAATAATAATAAATGTGTGTAATTGCCTTATCAAGGAAGATTATTGAAGAATTAGTGTAGCCATATGCTTTTGTGCTCCAGCATTGGTAGTTTAAAGTGGATCTAAATAAAAGAATAATATTATTATTAAGGATAAATTGTGGTTGAATACAATACATTAGGATTCAACGTCCGGTTCCTCGCTCAAAGGCAATGTTAATGGTCACTGAACTGCATGTGTACTATGTATTGCATTAGTTAAGTAAAGTTGTTTTGTTAGAATGAACAGTGGGATGGTCTTAACAAGCATCTGATGCTCCCTGACCAAGAATTGCTATGTTATGTTATCTGCAATCTGGCTGGGTGCAGTAGTCTACCTCTAAATGGTAGATATGATCAAGATCTTCATTAGAACCGAGCAACACTACGGGCAATTTGCCCTCCACTGTAGCCAAGATTCTTGACAGCTTTGTCGCTGCAGGCCATCATCAACACGCCAAAGGTTCACGGCTGTCTGTCAGCTCATGAAGGAACAAGAAACTTAGCCTGCCTACAATGACACATTAGAAATTCTCACTGCCGACGGAATCCAGGATGACCTGTTGGTAATTACTGCAGCCACGAAAGGTCTGGCCCTTGGGTGAAATTATTTGCATTCAGCTGATGTCACACATCAGCTAGTGAAGACAGACAAGTCAGAGAGTGGACTGAGCAGAGGGAGAAAGATAAACAGTGATTCTGGCCACAAATACTGGATGCTCACCCTCAGTCGCTTATTTGATGTCAACTTCTTTGATGCACCGACTTATCAAAGGCTGTGGGCGTTAACTGATCGACTTGACCTCACTAACCAAACCTGCTGCCTTATTGTGGCTGGCGGATGGCTTCTCTTAATGGTGAAGT
>JAQFZF010001711.1:0-13542 GCA_034695365.1 Enchytraeus norvegicus | reverse complement strand
CAATATTTTCGATCCTGCACGATATACATGTATCTACTTTCTGTTTCAAACTCAAGATTAAAGTTTGTGTATGGTCGTTTTTTATGGATAAATGAACATGTTTGATCCTTTTCTCTTTCAGCATATATATGTGATTTCAGGTTGTGTTTGGATGGACCAGCTGGTGTAACATATGTTGTCTGAGACTTGCCTTATATCGTCGTTAGATAATTAATTGTACTGCAAACTGAAGAATAGCCAGAAACTGCACATGTTCGCAAGTGGCGACTAATGCAGATATTTAGGGAGGCATTAGGAAAACGCCTTGGAAACCATACATTTTCCATGCCATCACTACTCCTACAAATATTTATCCCTTAGTATGATGTACATAAATTCATTGACTTGATTGTTTAACACTAGATGCGGCTCAAAAGCAGAAGAAAAAGGAAGACCAGCCTGTATTCGAGCAGTGTGAGAACACTGATAACCCACTGAGATGTCCTGTTAAACTTTATGAGTTCTATCTCTCCAAGTGGTTAGTCACTAAATCATTTATTGTATAGCACAGGGACTAATTTAGTCATGATAAGATCTAGCACTTTTAGTAGTAATGAAAATAAGCTAAGTTCAGCGTCTATTTCTGTATCCAATGATACTATCAGAGACAGACCCGGCTGGGACTCAAACTCGTGGCCTCCATGTAATCAAACTCTGATGGCCGGTTTCTAAGCTCAAGTTAATGAATGGGTTTTGAAGTAACAATTTCAGCCGTCAAACTGTAGTTTATGACAATTTTGTTTCAGAAGGAAATTAGAGTTTATTTAAGAGAAAGTTCTGTGATTTGTCTTTCTTAACATCATACTACCATTTGCCATCAGAGCGACAGAAACATGTATTAAATTATACAGTAGGACTCATAAAGTGTAATAATAATAATAGAGGCTTTCTGTGTAACTAATGATGAAACTTATGTTAGATCCACATTAATTGATTGTACTTTTAATACTATATGATATGGTGTATGTGTTTGATGTGTACAGTCCAGGAATAATAACGACATGTTATATGTGTTTGTGTGTACAGTCCGGAGAGCATAAAGAGTCGCAATGACGTCTTCTACCTGGTACCCGAGCGATCCTGCGTACCAGACTCCCCCGTGTGGTACTCAACCCAAGCACTCGGCGCTCACGCCATGAACAGGATGCTGAATAGACTTAACACCGTGCGAGAAGTTCAGGAATCACAGCTCGGAGCCATGCAGCCGTACTATAACTAATCCACAAGTTCAGCATGTGTGGATTCTTGCGAGTAATAAACTGCTGTTGAACTGTTAGGGCTAAATCATACAACCAAAGTGCTGTGGGTTATAATATGAGGTCGGTACCGTAAGCATTGCACTAGTTAAGCAATGTTGGTGTAGCACAAAAATGACTTACAGGACAGTGCAAGAAGTGTGACAAACATCTACCGTCACTTTACTATTGGCCTATCGAGTTTCATTGGTTGCATGAGGACTATTTCAGTTGTCATTGACTAAGATGAATTAAAGGTGGATCATTGGTTGTGAATATATTATTGTGAATTGTGCCAGAAAGAAGGTAATGGCTATAAACTGGTTAGAGTGTGTGTGTATGAATGTGGAGTGTAACAAGCGATGGAACTTTGTGGGTATTGGAGACTAAAATTTGCAACACTGACATGCTGCAATAAACTGTAGAGAGAATAATGTGTGAATTTGACAATATATGCAATTAGAAGCATCGTAGTATTTGTATCGTGAATAAAGCTTTGTATATTTGTAAGATATTTAACTGACTGACCGAAGGAGTGTAGAGTGTTTCATGTCCCTGACCTCGCCTTCGGGTGAGGAACTGGACGTTAAATCCTCATTGTATTGTATTGTTGTATTGTAGAAGTAAAAATATTGATGAGAATTAATTAGAGTTTTCTTGAACGAGTTGACTGCTATAGACAATATTGTACGTGAGCGACGCGAGTGAGTTTACTGTGTATGTGTGGTGTCACATTTCACGTTAGTTATAGGTTATAGTTAATCAGTGCTTCAAATATAAAACAGGTTACCGAATGAGACGCCAAAAATCGATGAGGGGTCCTGGGCAATATATTCTATAAATTTATCTTGATTTTGCATTTTCTTCCCCCCTCCCGACCATTTTAGTAGGGAGGCTGGCGAGGCTAATGGGAGAGTTTAGAATTAGCATTATTATCAGCCCAGTTCATAACCATAACTTTCTCCATGTATGGAATATCATGAATTTAATGTCTTTTTTGGGCAGAATCTTGTAATTATGCTCTCATAGAGTGACAATGAAACTAATGATGTTTTGTATTTGAAATTAGAAGGGCTGATTGAAGGTTTGTGTGTTTTCTTATTTGGCGTCAATGTTAAATGAAAAAAATACGTCACATTTAACATTGCTTGGCAGCTGTATTTGTTAAATGTATGAAGTCTGAATCGTGTAGTGTAGTGATTAAGTCAACTGTCATATATTTTAGTGACCTGCTGCTATCAATGCATTGTAGTATTATATAAATTTAAATAAAGTTTGATACAGCTACAGAAATTTGCAAAGAGGTTGTTGAAATTATCGTCGTCCCTGTCATCACCTTCGGGTGAGGAACCAGACATTAAATCCTCATTGATTGATTGATTATACAATTTATGGCAATTTAGTGTTTAAGTTTTGTCTCAACTGTCTGTTGGATAACTTTGTATTAGTAAACCACAATGGTTTGTACCGGTATTTAGAATTTTCTTTGATGTGGCTAAGAATATCTTAAGTTTTTACACATTGATTGATTGCTAAATGTTGACAGTATCATGTATAAAGTTAGGATTAGGACTTGGACTTGATGGTTTGTGAAAGCAGATAAAGTTTCTGAAAGCAGACAGTTTGTGAAACAGGCGGTCTAATATTTATAATATTATTGAACAGTTCACTATGCACTGTAAAGTCTTTTAATTAACAACTTTATTATAATCCTAATATGAAATTTGGGCTATTATATGATAATACACGGTAGAGAAATTTAAACAATATTTGTAAACTATGATTGCTTATAATGTCAAATTATATAATTATTAATGCGTTATAATTTTCACATCAAATTAAGTTGACTCTTTGATGTTAACTCGAGAGGTGATATTTTTAGACCGTCCAAATATCATGTAAAATTCTACTCAAATTGATATTAATACCTATATCCTCAAATTTAGTTCTTCTGTCGAAAACTTCATCCCATTAACCTTTCTGAAATTATTGGTAAATTTTCTTAAATATGTATCAACAGAATATGGAGTTGTAGTAAAATGTGTAGAACTATATTGACTTGTAACCGTGTTTGACACTGTATGTATAATATGATGTCATATTAGTGTGCTTATTATATCATGTTTTTTATAGTTTTACACTAATTGAAATTGAAACAGCTCATCGGGGGTGTCCAATCCATGCAACAGCTGGCGCAACTTGCGCCACATAAAAAAGGGGGAAGAATTTTCAGGCCGAATTTCCATAATGTTGGGTGGGGGAATACAAAATTGGGGGGAAACACTGCTATGGTGGTTAATTTTGAGCCAGTTTATTGGATCAGGGGATGGACGCCCCTGCAGCTCATTGAAGGATTCAACTGTCAACAACTGGCTTCAAATCTTGCCGATAGGGTAATGCGCCTTGTGTAAGGTTCAAGCGATGGCAAGCAGTGCGAGATCGAATCCTGGATCAGTCAACAAATAATTACCCCAGCATCCTTGGGCATGAGTGTGTATCAATGCACGATAGATTAATCATGTATCTACGCTAGCGGCCGATTAGGCCCTGTGTACAGTAAAGGTACGATTAATCATCCAGTGGCAAAATCACCTACATGTGCTTATAAAGCAGACTCGAAGACCGGTAACCGGTCATGAAACTGCTATAGGAATTGTTGTTGCAAATAGAACCTACGTATTAATCACTAAGCCCCGAGTTTATCGCTCGCTGAGACGGTTACATTATACCAGAGATCAATCAATACAAACTCAATATCTGTTTCATGACGACATCAGGACCTTGATATTTCAGATTGGACAAAACCTTGATATTTAGTTATATTTCATATGAACACATATTACATAGTTCTGATAGGAGAATGCAATGTTATAATCGACAACTGACTGATCAAGGAAATGTACTACATCGTGGATAATTGCAGATGTATTCAAATTAGTGCAACCACAAGATTGAAAGAAAAAACTAGAAGAACAATACAGAGTTCTTCAGAGGTACTCAGGGAGAATACATGGCTAGCATAAATAATAGGAATTACGCATACGTAAGTTTAACGTCGGGTCCGTCCGAGGATGATGTCAGGTACGTCATCTTAACACATGTAGCTATAATCTTATTCAATAAAATAAGAATTTGACGTCCGTGTCTTCATCTGAAAGCAATGTATGGGACGTTTCAAGCAGAATAAGAGGCTAATTTCAAATTGGATCATTTATATTATTATTGAGCCTTACAACAGCAGATTTTCATAAATAATAATTAATAATAAAGGTTTAATCAATCAAGAAGCTTTAATATAGCGCACTCTTAACTTAAATCTCAGGAGCGCTTTTGAACAGTTTAACGTCCATTTCCTCATCCAAGGATGATGTCAGAACTGCAGATAGTATGAATATGTAATATAAGGAACAAAGCAATAAAAGAATAAAGAGAAAGAATGCCACTAGAAGAGTTTGCTATTCGGTATTAACAGTGACAGTCTTACTATCTCAATATGTATTATTTTCAATAAATATTATTTTAATCAATAAATCAATAAATATTATTTATCGATCAATCAATAAATATTATTTTTACTACATCAATGATTTTGAACAGAGACATCATTAACAAAATCAGTTGAAATCTAAATTCACTTTATTAGAATATGAAATAATAATGACGAGAGGATGTAAATCTATTAATTAATTAATAAGCATAGTAATAACCCTAGTAGCACATAACTACAAGCTACTAGTACACATTCAGAATGTAATACTGGAAAATGAGCTTTCAAAGTAAAATCTAAAAATCATAAATCCGGTAATAAAATAAACGCAGTTAATGCTGGCTAATACGAAATTGGAAATGTGTAGAATAAATGGGGCTTATAGCAGGATTGGAAATACACAAAATCGAAGGAATCATGACTAAAATTAGTTTTTAGGCTTTACATTTTACAAAATGTTAGGCCTAAAATGCCGATTTCTACCAAATCTAGAACTATTAGAACCAGGCTATTAGTTAAAGGCAATGCATGGAAAGGTAATGGATACAATACAATGTATAAATTCATTATTATAGATATGTACTTTGAAAATGATACCCTTAAATTTAAATGATAATGCATTTAAAGCACGGTGTGTCTGGAATATAGGGGCGTGCTAAACCTTATTACCTGGAGCTGTCAGATCGAAATTCGATCTCTAGCAGGCTTTATTTGCAAAGAAAACCTCCACTACATTCCGTCAGAACCATTTTCTAACTTCTTCGTATGAAGTATGCTTTACTACGTAAAGCGTGTTTTAGCTTAACTGAACTAAAATTATTAATATTATTTATCACTTTTCTTAGAGAGGCCTCAAGTTTTAATGTGTTTTCAGTGATCACTTGTTTTACTGCTTGGAGTTGTCCATATCTTAGTCTTACACCGTAACTCAGCAATAAAATCGCACAAATTAAGTTCATAAATTAGACCTATACATGATTATGAATGTTTTACTACAAAATACAAACAGTGAGAAATGGCGAACACGCGAAAGTCTGAACACAATGATTCATACATATTTAGGTGCAGACTAGAACATTCTTATACGACTCAACTTCGTGTTCTACAGAAACATTTCATCTTTATTTCTTGTGCAATTGTAAATAAGATAATTGAATTATTATTAAAGACCTGCTGCACCGCCAGCACTCAAATAATTATAATTATTTGTTGCTTAAGAAAATATTTTGATCCATTTGGATGGAACTTCCTAAAATGTCCAAAAATAGATAGAATTTCCTAAGATAGGAATTTTTGCAAAAATTTTCCAATAAAGGTAACTACATTGGTTGCCATATTTATTATTAAGAATATTCTATGTATGCCACATAATACAATGAACGCTTGGTCATTCTGTTGTATGCAATTTGGAGACACATCAGTCAAATATAATTTAGTAAGACAGTTTTTGAGCAGCATTAATAAATATTATTCGCTGAGGAACCAAAAGTTTACATATCCCCGAGATTCGGGAAAATTGAGAATTGATCCCACCGAAAACTGTGCGTGTTCGTAAGAGGCGACTGAAGCGGACACGGCAGTGGAGAGTTGATGGCCATGTGGCTATAATTTCTGTATGATGGACCAATTGGTCATTCAAATTCCAGTCTGGCAGAGGTCTAGGCTGCCACATCAGTTGTGGAGCTTTGCACCATGGCTATTTAGGTCTCCATTGTCCATTATATGTGTTTTAAAAACAAGCATCTGATGCTTCCTGACCCATTAGATGTTATGTTATGTTAAAGATTCAAAATTTCCATATTATTATATTTTTAGAAATATTATCCAAAAGTAGTTTCTGGTTCACAGTTTGCTAAGTAAGTTTTAATGTTGAAGGAAACTTTACGTTTGACCTGAATAAACATCCAAAATTGCACATGCAAATGTGCATTCAGTATCCACAGAAGTTCCATTCTAAAGTTAGTCATTCATTATTTATATTACAAAAAATTATCTATACACAAATCATTAGAATTAATTAGACTATTTACAGGAGTTCATAATATGTAGTGAAAGAAGTAGTTAAGAAACGAATGGGATCCAATAGCCACAAAGTTACAATAAAAAGAATAGTCACAATACAGCAGAATGTGCACCAGTAGTAGTTCTGCACTTTTTAAACTGGGGGGATTACAAAAATCGTACCCCTGACCAGATCCGAGAAGGTGTGCCTTTCTGGTGGCATAAAGTTGCTTGCAGTTTTGCATAGTCTGCTTGAAACGTCCCTCACATCGCCCTGGGGTGAGGAACCCGACATTAAATCCTCATTGTACTGTGTTGTATTGTAAGAGCGAGAGTCAAACAATTCTCCTTTAACGTAAATCTCCGTTTGGAAATCTAAGGGGATTTTGGCTTAAAAACTGAGAGGTATTTCGCACAAGTTTGGTGAGGGGCTAAGCCCGGAGGGTGGGGGGGCTAAGCCCGGAGGAGGGGTTAAGCCCTGTCAAGCTCTAGTGCAGAACCGCTACCGATAGGTACATCCACCTCGAACATGTGCATTAATACAAAAACATTTTACTGATTATAAATACATCATACCAAAGCTGCAATATTAGACAACAACAGCAACAATAGAAAAACATACGTCGAGTGAGAGCAACAACAACAACAACAGACGAAACAACAACCGGCTTGGTAGAAATAAACAAAATGTAAAGGCACCAAAGAAAAGCATGCATGTTACCGATGGCGACTAGAATGCACGCATTTAATGTAGTCATGTGCGTGATGAAATAGTCTGTAAATGTTTTGTTACTCGTACCATCATAAGAATAAACATGCAACACGATGATAGTAACAGTAGCAAATTATAATTAATAATAATACACCTCTTTCTAAGCATGCACTTTCACAAAACTGTCACACCACGTGATCTGTGTAACACACCACATGAGGCGGTAGAGCTGCTAAAAGTCTAGCTGATACAGGGATGGATGAGGTCAGCATCAAAATACGAAGATAGAGGGGGTCAGCACCACGGCTGATCCTCGGGTGGGCAACAACAGGTCAGTATCATGGCAGAAATTTTCTATCAACAACATGACAACAATAAAACAATATTCTTTCTCTCTCTCATAGCGCTGCCTGACGGCAGATCCATGGAAAACAACTGTAGAGTTTGTATGCCATATTTTCTTGGGAGACAATTTTGCTACTGACGTATCTTCTTAACCCATGACATTAAGTCGGCTTCTATGAAACACGTGCAGCAAATGCAGCTTATTCTTCATGGAATCGTTTTTATAAAACCCACCGGGCCATTTACACCCCGGGTAGAAATAAAATCAAAATAATAATCATAACAACAGTAATAATATAAGGGTGCAAAGGTCTTCTACTCAAGAAGGCTGTAGAAGATAAAATATTCACTCATTGTCCCATTTACACAGTCACACAAATAAATAAGCATTTCGCCCAACTAACACAGACAGAACAGTGACATGAAAAGAACCTAAATCAGACTGCAAAACTGCCTCTTTCCCTCGCTTCTTGCCTCTTAATATTAGCAGTTTGTTGGGGTCTATTTGGACCCCTAGAGTCAAGTTCTATTAATTCAAGTTTTTGTCGCGGTCTCGAGGATTGTTGAGCATTCATGCTAACGTCTTGTTCACGTTCTCTCGCTAGAGGACGTGCGGCTGAATCACGGCGCGTTGATGACGTGTCACGGAATGAGCTACGCCGGCGAGTGCTGGCACTGGTGTCACGCCGCGCTGAGCCGTGCCGGTTGTGAGATGAGGAAGACAAGGACGAGGGTCTGGGGCCTGAGGCAGACGGTGTGGGAGAGACGAGAGGGGGGTGGGTGGCGCGCCAGTAGGCCTCTAGATACTCTGCCAGGTGCTCTGAGGCCTCGTCCAACTGATTCTCATCCAGAATAACATCGAACATGTCCTACAACACATGATATCACATCAATCATGTCCTACAACACATGATATCACATCAAATATGTCCTACAAAATATGATATCACATCACAAAAGTCTTACATTTATCAAACATGTCCTAAAACATGTCAAGTACAACAAATAACTATCAATACATCAAAACAGGATACAATTTCTGCCAATTACTGAAAATTATTGTTATAAAATACAAGTATCAGTTTATTAGAAAGAATTTTAAAGGATACTTAAAATTCTATGCAAAGGAGACAGACACAGACAGAGGAGACAACAGTAGACAGACATACAAGAGATCAGCAACAGAAAGAGAAAAAAGACAATCTTGAGCACAGACTTAGGATTACACATATAAGCCTACAAAACTAAGAGCATGGACTTACAGGATTGCACTGGCTGAGTTTTTCTGCAGAGACGAGTTGTACGTTCATGTTGCGACTCTGCGACTTACTCCGAGTCTTTATCAACTTTTGTAATACCTGTAGCATAAATCAATCAATCAATAATTGCATATAGAGTCATAGACACGTCTTAAATACGAATACTTAACTGGCTCAGAAGGTTTCTTTCACCCTAAAATGCAATGCTTAGTACACACGTTATACAATTATCTAGGCGACGAGAAGTTTAACAAATACATGTCAACTATTTAAATATTATAGGCATTCACTATTTTTTATTTTCTAGAACTAATATCTTACGACAGCTTCGTCGATTTTCTAAATAGTAACACAAACTGACGATTAAGAGATATGTCTTCTCTCTTTTAACTATATGTTAGTATCAACAGTTTTCAACTGCTAATGCTAACTGACCACTCACTATATATCAATACCTCCAGTCAGTCAACACAATAATAACCCTAGGATGACTGGAAGGTTTATCGGGATGGGTATTTAATCTAGTAGCATTGCCACGTTGCAAGGTACGATTAGTTATGGTCTTATGGAGTGGCAAAATATAATAAAACCACAAAAACAGCAACGAAGATAAGAAAGTTGCATGTATGATTGTGCGCATGTCATGTGTGAAAATATACGGATTGAAAAACATATTTGTAAAGTTAGAAAATATCAGAAGTAAATAAAATCTGGCGACCTTGCCGTGAGATCGATGACAATTGTCGACTGAGTGCTGAAGTTCTTTGAAATGGGATCAGCTCCGGAACCTAGGGGTCAATTCCGACCAACGGTGTACCTTTGCCTAATTAATTGGTGTGTATGTACATTACAGTGACTACTCATCACTTAATCCTATGAGTAGCTGGATTACTGAGAGTCACTAACCTTAACGGATGAAACTTTAACATAGACGACGATAGGTGCCAACGAGGTCTTGGCTAGTTGTGACGGGTGGTTGATCGTGTCACAGTCTAGAACTACCAGTTGTAGCGTCCGCGCCAACTCAAATATTCGTTCTATCTCTCCCTGTACTTCGACTGCAAACATAGTGAGCATAAAATCAAATACTCAATTATAGTATCAATCGAAGTATTATTCACACAATCTCTGAAATTATAAATAAATAAATAAATAAATAAATTGTTGGCTATAGTTAAATGTTTACAACCAATAATGATATAAATGAGCACAGAACACAAAATGTGAGAGTTAAAGCTCAGATGTAGGGAGAGCGAATGGATCAGAGAAATCAATTATATTTAGAATAGGAGAAGATCAAAGGAGAAGAGAAAGACCAACAATCAGGTGGATTGATGAGATTGTGGCACAAAGAGTGAAGAAGTTGGAAAATTTGATGGTTCTGACAGACAAGCGAGATAAATGGAGGATATACGCGAATACAGCCTGCAGAAGTCGAACTATCACCTGATAGCTCCAGGTATCCAGGAAGAGTTGAGGGGAGGGATACGGACCGGTGATGATGCTGGACTTCAAGGGAAGTTAAAAATTCCCCCCAAAATGATGACATAAAATCTGAATGAACCCTGAGGGCATTAAACCAGAGATAATTCAAAATGAGATAAATAATTGAGACATACCGATGGAGGAAGATCGACTGTTGGAGCGCTCCATGATGGCTCTCTTGCTGGGGTTGTTGAGCAGTGAACGTTTAGCGAGAGAGATGTCTGCAGTCACTCGGGTGATAGCAATCCTATCACACGTACACACAAACATAATATTAGATAACACACACTTTCAAACACACTGTAATAAATAAACACACCTTCACAAACAATGATATGTACATAGCATGGTCTACATATTTATCCAAACAGATATACAAGTATCGCTTGTAAATCAAATAACTATCAATAGCCAAATATGTATATTTGCAGAAATATTGTATGTCAGATCCATATGGATTATAAGAGTGTGTATTTTTAAAACTGATTTTCAGATAAGTAGAGATATGTAAATTAGTGATGAGTTAACAAATTATGTACTACATTAGTACATATTTTGTTAACTAATCACTAATTTACATATCTCTACATAACATAGGCCTACTAATCGTCGAGTTTCAAGACTGTGTTGCTAGTATAATATAAGTTAAGTTAGTCTAAGACGTTAATGCTCAACAGGTAGAGTTGCACACTCAGAATCAAGTGACTGAATGCGGCATAGGTTCAAACTCCAGGTCAGTTAAAAAATAAAACTCCGTGTACCCTTGGCACGAGTGTAAATCGGTGTTAAGAAGGAAAATCATGTAGATGGTGCAGCCACACGATTCACCACCATATGGCAATATATAAAACAATTTAAGGTAGACCTAGGATAGATCTTAGAGAGACAAGAACCCAAACGAAAACAACACATGCTAGTAAAGTAATCTCTAAGACCCGTTCCAGCCATGACACTGCTATAGAAATTCCTTTAGAAAATTAAATAAAGTAAGTTTATATATAAAACAAAACAATACCATAACTTTTATGGGTTAGAAAGCGACCTGCTTGACCTCTATTTTTATAAACTTAACTAAACACTCTCTTAATACAGTTACAAACTTATACAAATACAATCCTACCACCAAATTAATGTAACAAACAAATGAGAACTTATATAATAATTAATCAATCAATGAAAATGCAAAGAGCTTTTTGTACATTATATTTTGCCAACTTTTTATGTCTAAGCTAATTAATTATAAATTTGACTCTAATATAACAGCGATGAACATTCTGCGCTCAACAAAGGATTAACAACGATGGAGAACCATGATCGCCTACGTCCTTGATGGATACGGAACCTAAAGAACAAGAAAAAGAAGAAAGAAGACGTTATTTAGACAAAAAACTGTACACACCTGCCCTCGAAGCGACGTTTAAGGAAATCGAAGAGCGCTTTCTGCAACATGTCCGTGATCTCATATCCCTTCAGCGAGGGGCCTATCATAACCACAGGCCTCATGGAAGGCACAACCTCATAGGGAGGCGTAGATTCCACCTGCTCAATCAATCAATCAATCACTCAATCAATCTATCAATCAGTCAGTCAGTCAATTATTCAATCAGTCAATAAGTCAGTCAATCCATCAGTCAATAAGTTAGTCAATCAATCAATCAATCATTAATATTCTATAGAAATATCTAATCGTTTACAAACATTATCGTCTACAGTTCTAACGTTATCATTTACTAATGTTATCATTTACATTATAATACAATTTCAAGCCATCTGAAACCTGAATTCTAGAAAATAAAAATAGTGTACGTAAATTACAAACCACCATTTTTATAATTTATTAGTATTGAAAACACAGACTAAAAAGCATCATCAACGTACAAGAGTAAAAAGTCTGCATATAAATCAAAGTACTAAAATGATAATAGTTGTACAATGTACATTGCCTGTTTAACAAAAGTCAATTTCTACATAATATAATTCATTTATTAAAGTTTGAAATCTGTCATAACGCAGAAATCACACAGACACATGAGCTGGTAAGTCTTTATACAAACAATGATAACGTTTCAGTCAACCAAAGGGATCTTTTAGCAGGATGCTTGGAAAGATGGGTTTAGTATCCAAGGTTGTACAAGCTACGCTCTTTCATCTGTGGCAACAGAGGAAACATAACATGCTGTGGATAATAAATACCATTAAACAGTTTTCTATCAGCCGTTTCTGCTGACATTAATGCTGCATTGTCCTTGCAGCAGTTCATTTTTCTTGTAGCAGTTATAAATGCCATATGAAAATTGTCAAATGATCTACGTATTCATGAAATTACAAAAAGAACGATTAGTCATGGAAAGGCAAAAAATTAAAACACAAAAAACCGCAACTAAGATAGGAAACTACCTTTTATGCAACTACGTGTGTATGTCACGTTTGAAAATATACAGACAAAGATTTACGTTAATTAGTAAAAGTGTGTTACCTTTTTGAAGAAAGGTTTGCGACCTTTTCCACCCGCTGTGTTAGGTGCCGCAGTGACTGGAGACATGTTCTTATTGGCTGCCCTCTGATTAACAAGACTGTCAGTGTCGTCTGTCACAGCGTCCCCGTTTTGATCTATAATACAACGAAGCAGTTACGTTATAAATGTATTGAAGTCCCAGACAAAATCTATCATTTAAAATTAGTTTCTCTTTAATATCTGAAAAATATAAGATACAGTCCACTACACCTGTAGACTTAACATTAATTAGCAATTTACAACAAAAGATAGAGCATATATCATTTACGTTATGTATTTAAGTCCCAAACAAAATCTATCATTTTAAATTAATTGTCTCCTTAATATTTGAAAAATTACAACATACTTTGCACTCAGTGGCACACACTACACATGTAAACTTAACATTAGCAATTGATTTAGAACAGATTACTAAAACTAACAACAGATGTATGATTACGTTATGGGCTTAAAGTTATTTATCT